>JAWQFJ010017170.1:0-60782 GCA_034096865.1 Theodoxus fluviatilis
TATATTGGCCTTGGCTCAGAAATGGCGTCGAACGGTACTTTTCGCCGACTCACTGCATTCAAGTGCAGATTTCTCAAAGCAGAATTGCTTAATGTGAACGGAAAGAGAATTTTTACATCCAAGACATGTTAATCTTTCTGTTTTCACTTTAAATGAATTGCCGTTGTCGCTAGTTTGTTCTCTGCGAAGATTTTTTTGCGGAAAATCGGCCGTATTTTTTCGATTTTTACCGGACATTTTTCAATGGGTATCTTCATATCGTTTTTTTGTGCAGTTCCTCTGGCCTAAACACCTCAAAATAAAGTTTGCGGGTTCTAGAAATGTTGACGAATTCCGTGATTATTTTGCAAACGTAAAATTTTGCGTACGCGCCGCGCATTTGCCGAGAAAAAACGAGGCGTAGTTCATAACGAATTGTCGTAAAAGAAACAGTGGAACTTCTTTTTGTTATTATTAATCCGCCATTATACATCTTTATTATTTTACTCAAAGTTTTTGTTGAGACTATGTTAGAGTAACATTTGCTGGGTTAAAATTTGAGGTCAGCGCGATGGTTTCCACAGAACTGGTCTACATTGGTGAAATGTGCGAGTTTGCTGTAAGACAAAAAGTTATGAACTACATTTTGATCGGATGGATACTAAACTGGAAATGCGGATGCGACCTCATTCCTTTGTCTTCGACGCGAAAGCATCACAGCGTGGGATTCTGCTTGGAAATAAAATCGACAATGTCTGCCTCAGGCAGAGAGAAAGAGAGTAAATGTTTTGCTGTAACTTTTGTTGACAGCGTTATGAACTGATTTGCCATAAACATTTGCTTGTATTTCATTTATTTCTCAAACAGCACTGTTGCTTGTTGTCTTGTTTTGTTTCACAAATGAGTGCACGTGGTTTTGGCCGGTTTGGAGCCAATTCAATTTGCAATCAACGGGTAAAAAATAAGTTTTTGTTATCGATTTGTCGTAGGGTTATGAACTCAGATTTTCAGAGTACTATTTCACGAAAGGTTGTTGATAAAATCGTTAATTTCCTGCTTTCACTGATAATTTAAAGGAAGGAAGTGATTCGCGTGTTTTGTCACTCGATAGCCACGGCAATATCTCATGTCGATGTAGTTCATAACTTTTCAACAACAAAAAATGTGCCTGCCACTTGCGGACCCTAAATCAGCAATTTTTGAAAGCATTATATGTTTAAATTGTGAAAACTAGATAGAATTTTTATTATCCAAAGTTGATTTTTCATCTTAGTTGATCAGATGAAAATTTTATTGTAGGGTTACTTAAACTGGTGTAGTTCATAACCTTACAGCAAGTTCTTGAAACTTATTGCTGTGAAGTTATGAACAAAGGCCAAATGTTCCACTATGCCATTGATTGTATTATTTTGTAGGGAAACTTTTAACTTATCTCCAGTTTACAATCTGGAACTAACTGTTAATCTTACCTTTAGCGTCAGTTACTTGTGCATATTCATTGCATAACCTTACAGCAGATGTCTGCATTATGATTTGTGTAGAGTTATGAACTAAGGTCAAAGTTATGGCCTTTATTTTAATGGACATGTTTCTAACTGTGACCTCTTTTTTGTGCAAAAATCAGAACCTCCAACTTCTCTCTGTTGGTCAAATTTTAATTTCTTATCACAATTTGGGTTTCCAAACCTCTGTCTGAAAATATTGCATGTCGTAAGGTTATGAACAATTTCCTTATTTGCCTTACTATATCCTTCCAAAATGTGTTTACAACTTCAAAATGCATTATTTTTGGTCTGTCACTTGGATGAGCTTGTTTCTTAACATTTTTAGGGCATTTTAAAGGCATGGCTGTCAATTATTTTGAGTTATTGGTCATTGGTGCTGTAATGTTATGTACTACTACAATTTTTTAGCGATAACTTGTGATTGTTTTAAAGTACACAAAATTCAAAGGCATTGTTGTTATCCTCATCCAATATGTGTGTTTTGGGTGTATGAATCATGTCTGAGCTATGCAGCATTTAGATACCAGTTCATAAAAACTAAATTTGTCCCGCTGTAAAGTTATGAACAAATGAGACCAATTAGTGATTTTGCTGTTTGCTGTTGGTGTAGAAATTTGAATTTTCCCTAAATGATTGCCACATGATAACACATTTTGCATTACATGGTGATTAAGTTGATTTGGTCTTTAAAGTGGGTTATTTTTAGTTTTTTTTACTTTTGGTACACTGTAAAACCTTCTTTTTTACAAAAGTTGCTACATCATCCTGGTATTCAACAAAATTGCTTGCAGGACCACTCTAAAATCTGCTCCCAGTGTTAGCTGGTTGATGCATTCTAATTAAACATATATTTGACTGATAAGACCATGAGTTTTAGCTGTTTATAACAAGGGCCGCTCTCAATGCTGTAAGGTTATGAACTGCTAGAAAGAGTTTTATTTTCTGCAGCTCGGTTCAGTCAATTTTCTAGAGTTTTAGTGCAGAGCCTATTACTGTAGCTTGTTTATTGATATCAGCTGAAATTCTGAAGTGATGTGGCCTAAATTCCTTGTTTATGATCAATTTAATCATGTGACTTGATGTAAGGGTTATGAACAACGTTCAAATACATTTTCGTCCACTGTGCGGCCAATAAATGTCCGTTTTGTTTTAAATTTGTTGCGTTGGCTTTGTCATCTTTTTCTTTTTCCACTGCAGTTCACAAAACCTACATAGTCAAAACAAAAAAAATGTCCGGTTTTTAGACACCAATTCTGAGCCATGGCCATATCCCAATTCTCACTCAATGCACTGACAGGCAACTGTTACACACTTCTGACCAAATGCCATGCATGCACAGGGGTGTTCAAAATTTTTTCGGCTTACTAGCCCGCCGGGCGAGAGGGTTTGAACCCCCCTGCATGCATATCCAGGGGATGGGGGCTCAAGGAAGGGGTGACAGGGGTAAGGGGGGTGGATGGAAGATGAATATTAATTAGGCAGAGGGGTAGATTAATGAGGGGGGGGGGGGGGGGGGGGGGCAGAATATGGGAAGGGGGAAGGGAGGAAAGGGGTGGGTGGAGGAAAGGGGTGGGTGAGTGATAAGGGGTGTCAGGAGGTAGGGATGGAAGTAGGTATGTGGGAGGCTCACACAAAAGGGAAATGGTGGAAAGGGAGAGGGGTGTTTTAACAGGGAGAAGACGGCAAGAATAATTGAGGAAAGGTTGGATGAGAGTGAACAAGGTGTGAGTGGGTGAAAATCCATGGTGTTGATTAGGGGAAAGGGGGTGGTGGTGGTGGGGGGTGGGGGAGAGAGAGAGAGGAAACCTTGTAATGCAGGGGGAAAAGTAGAGGGGGTTAAGTGAGGGGGGTGGGCATAGGGGTAGAGCAGGGATGGGAACTGAGGGGAAATCCAAAGATACCAGAGCTGGGATTGGGGGTTAGACGTATGAAATAATGTGAAAGGGAGAAAGATTTAAACCTCAGGCTGAGGTAATCATTGCTGAAGTCAGTGAAGAGCAGGCAGGTTTCAGACCAGGTAGGAGCACCACCGAACAGATCTTCAATAGATCTGAGAGTCCTGTGTGAGAAACATCTACAACACCAACAAGATCTGTACCATGTCTTTATAGACTTAAAGAAAGCACTTGACAGAGTCTGGCATGCTGCGCTGTGGGCCACAATGAGAAGCAACAACATCAGCTCCAAGATCATCAAAGTCGTTGAACATCTCTATGTATGACAGAGCGACCAGCGCAGTCCTGTTCAATGGTACCACAGGCGAATGGTTCAGGACAACGGTCGTGTGACAGTGTCAGGGCTGTCTACTCTCCTCCCCCCCCCCCCCCCCCCCCCCAACCCCTCAACTCTTCAACCTCTTCTTCGAAAGGATTCATTGTGACTGATGCCCTAGCATACCACAAAGGATCAAGTGAGCATTTGCCTACGAAATGCCAGTCATAAAGATCGAGGGCAGATGAACTACAAATTATATTTTCTGATTCACAATGTACTACGATAATTTTTTAATAGTTCATGTTTGAAGAATCCAGCGAAGTTTTTAAAACAAACTAATACTGTAGTAATTAATAGCAACCTCTGCTCACAAAGCCAAGTAACCACGGTTCGCGGCTGGCTTTGATTATCACTTTCACATTCGATCATTCAACAGCATTCGATCACATATATTTCAAATGTTTCACTGCCCGAAGTTTAGCTAACAGACGTGCTAATGAGTTATGTAGCGAGTTCACAAGATTGAAGATAAGTAATTACAGTCGGAACTGGCCCTGCTCTAGCTAGGACAAACAGCAATTGCATGCTGAAGTGAAAAGTGCATAGTATTTTATCTATATTAATTTAAAGACACACAGAAGAAGAAGAAGGAAGAAGAAGGAAGAAGAAGAAGGAGGAAGAAGAAGAAGAAGAAGAAGAAGAAGAAGAAGAAGAAGAAGAAGAAGAAGAAGAAGAAGAAGAAGAAGAAGAAGAAGAAGAAGAAGAAGAAGAAGAAGAAGAAGAAGAAGAAGAAGAAGAAGAAGAAGAAGAAGAAGAAGAAGAAGAAACAAAAGCCATGTCATTACAATAATTATAATAAATACACAAAGATGGAATCTCCTTTCCTGTTCAAAATCTGCAACAAAATACAACGTCTGAACAAATAAGCAAAGCCCTGCCAATTACAAACCACGTTATTGTTCAATCATTCATCATATGAATATGGTAAATACCTCAATCTTGTCAGAAATCGCTGTATTTTCAGAATTTTCTCCGTCGTCGTAGTTCGCAAGCAGATCCATTGCGACCTCAGAGTCTCGACTACCCGGATGAGCCATCGTACTCTAAATGTCACAGGTTCCGTGGGTTCAACAATTTATAAAGAAATTTGGTCTATGTGAAAATGAATAATATTAATTGTTTAACATAAACTATATACTGATTTTAAATCATGAACTTTTAAAATGATTTATATTGTAAATATAAATGTTTTCAATTTATATATTATTACACGATGGAGAGGATATATATATCAAGTACAAATTTTCAAGGGAGATAACTCTCCAGTAGCCACGTGGTTGCACCAAGAAGATTGCATACAATGGAATCGGACGGAAAAGCAGTGAGTATTAGGGATGCTCTTCGCGGACCACCAAAATCTGGAAGACTTTGGAAAACGCCAAAATCTCACAGGTCTGTGGGAATTCACCCTCTCTTGGTGTTGATTTCTTATGACGAGGAGGGAAAAGAGACTGAATTCATCACACACAATCACGGAAATAAATGAGTGAAAAAAGATAATCAGTTTCCTTGGCTGCCCCGACCAGGACATCCGACTCTGTATAAGAAACTTAATTAAAATCACAACTTGAGCATTTTGCCAAATCAGTAGTATTACTATTAGTAGTATTACGTACTGTACTATTAGTACTACATGTATGCAAACTTCGTATAGGATAGTAATAATACTTAAGTTCTTAACCGTTACGATTTTGGAAGTATTTTATTTGTGGCGGATCGGCCTTTGGTTGTTAAAACTCGGGCATTTCGAAGGTTAATGCACACTGCAGTGCAAGTAACAATGCTCGAGGCATCCTCTAGTTCACCATTTTGTCACTTCACTTGGACGTACTGATGACTCAGATTATGAACTGAACGAATTAGCCTATTAGGGTAAGAATTCCGCAGCCAGGCGCCACTGCCCACTAAAATATAAAGCGCAGATCCTGTGTCCGTTCAACGTTGTCCTACTTCTGCAACTTGAACTCAGCAATGCCAATGAAGTTACGCTTATGATAGGGATGTTAAAGTAGAAAACGACGTTTCTGACATAGATCTGCACACTTTGCCGGAATTATATTTTTTTAAAGTGTAATTCACCCGTCCCATATTTATAAATTTACATTATCATTATGACTCATACTTGGCGCCTGGCTGCGAAATCTTCTTCTTCTTCCTCCTCCTCCTCCTCCTCGTCCTCCTCCTCCTCCTCCTCCTCCTCCTCCTCCTCCTCCTCCTCCTCCTCCTCCTCCTCCTCGTCCTCCTCGTCCTCCTCCTCGTCCTCCTCCTCCTCCTCGTCCTCCTCGTCCTCCTCCTTCTCGTCCTCCTCGTCCTCCTCCTCCTCGTCCTCCTCCTCCTCCTCCTCCTCCTCTCACACGTGTAGTGATGACGGTCCTTTCTCATTCCTTTGTATGTATACACTACAGCCTTCCTGGCCTTGTCATGGTTTCCTTCGTCTTCTCCCCTCCCCACCCCCCCACCCCCACCCCCCACCTCCTCTCTCTCTCTCTCTCTCTCTCTCTCGCTCTCTCTCTCTCTCTCTCTCTCTCTCTCTCTCTCTCTTCTCTCTCTCTCTCTCTCTCTCTCTCTCTCTCTCTCTCTCACCCCATCCCCACCCTTCATGCTCACAAATCTTTCTCCCAATGCTTGTTTTTATTCTGCACCAAAACAATGGCTTCAAGAACAACCCTTTGTCACAGTTTGTGCCAGAAATGTTGCTTATTTCTGCAGGATTTTCATCTTCTCCCCATTTTAAGTCTTCCATGAACGTAGTGCAGATTTTGGCTGCTGCTGCAGTTAGTGTCCACCACAGAGCTGGAAAGGTGTCACTTGCAAGATTTGTTGCCCTTGCCCTTGCCATTGACTTGCCTAGTCTTTGTTGCACTAGCAAGGCTTGTTGCCCTTGCCCTTGCCATTGACTTGCCTAGTCTTTGCTGCACTAGCAAGGCTTGTTGCCCTTGCCAGTGACTTGCCTGGCCTTTGCTGCACTATCAAGGCTTGTTGCTCTTGCCCTTTCCAGTGACTTGCCTGGCCTTTGCTGCACTAGCAAGGCTTGTTGCCCTTGCCAGTGACTTGCCTAGTCTTTGCTGCACTAGCAAGGCTAAATGTTGCCCTTGCCCTTTCCAGTGACTTGCCTAGTCTTTGCTGCACTAGCAAGGCTTGTTACCCTTGCCAGTGACTTGCCTGGCCTTTGCTGCACTAGCAAGGCTTGTTACCCTTGCCAGTGACTTGCCTGGCCTTTGCTGCACTAGCAAGGCTTGTTACCCTTGCCAGTGACTTGCCTGGCCTTTGCTGCACTAGCAAGGCTTGTTGCTCTTGCCAGTGACTTGCCTGGCCTTTGCTGCACTAGCAAGGCTTGTTGCTCTTGCCCTTTCCAGTGACTTGCCTGGCCTTTGCTGCACTAGCAAGGCCTGTTGCCCTTGCCAGTGACTTGCCTGGCCTTTGCTGCACTAGCAAGGCTTGTTGCCCTTTCCAGTGACTTGCCTAGTCTTTGCTGCACTAGCAAGGCTTGTTGCCCTTGCCAGTGACTTGCCTGGCCTTTGCTGCACTATCAAGGCTTGTTACCCTTGCCAGTGACTTGCCTGGCCTTTGCTGCACTAGCAAGGCTTGTTACCCTTGCCAGTGACTTGCCTGGCCTTTGCTGCACTATCAAGGCTTGTTGCTCTTGCCAGTGACTTGCCTGGCCTTTGCTGCACTAGCAAGGCTTGTTGCCCTTGCCAGTGACTTGCCTGGTCTTTGCTGCACTAGCAAGGCTTGTTGCCCTTGCCAGTGACTTGCCTGGCCTTTGCTGCACTAGCAAGGCTTGTTGCCCTTGCCAGTGACTTGCCTGGCCTTTGCTGCACTAGCAAGGCTTGTTACCCTTGCCAGTGACTTGCCTGGCCTTTGCTGCACTAGCAAGGCTTGTTGCCCTTGCCAGTGACTTGCCTAGTCTTTGCTGCACTAGCAAGGCTTGTTGCCCTTGCCAGTGACTTGCCTGGCCTTTGCTGCACTAGCAAGGCTTGTTGCCCTTGCCCTTGCCAGTGACTTGCCTAGTCTTTGCTGCACTAGCAAGGCTTGTTGCCCTTGCCAGTGACTTGCCTAGTCTTTGCTGCACTAGCAAGGCTTGTTGCCCTTGCCAGTGACTTGCCTGGCCTTTGCTGCACTAGCAAGGCTTGTTGCCCTTGCCAGTGACTTGCCTAGTCTTTGCTGCACTAGCAAGGCTTTGGCCTTTGCTGCACTAGCAAGGCTTGTTGCCCTTGCCAGTGACTTGCCTGGCCTTTGCTGCACTAGCAAGGCTTGTTGCCCTTGCCAGTGACTTGCCTGGCCTTTGCTGCACTAGCAAGGCTTGTTGCCCTTGCCAGTGACTTGCCTGGCCTTTGCTGCACTAGCAAGGCTTGTTGCCCTTGCCAGTGACTTGCCTGGCCTTTGCTGCACTAGCAAGGCTTGTTGCCCTTGCCAGTGACTTGCCTGGCCTTTGCTGCACTAACAAGGCTTGTTGCTCTTGCCAGTGACTTGCTTAGTCTTTGCTGCACTAGCAAGGCTTGTTGCCCTTGCTCTTGCCAGTAACTTGCCTGGCCATTGCTGCACTAACAAGGCTTGTTGCCCTTGCCCTTGCCAGTGACTTGCCTGGCCATTGCTGCACTAGCAAGGCTTGTTGCCCTTGCCAGTGACTTGCCTGACCTTTGCTGCACTACTCCACTAGCAAGGCCTGTTGCCCTTGCCAGTGACTTGCCTAGTCTTTGCTGCACTAGCAAGGCTTGTTGCCCTTGCCCTTGCCAGTGACTTGCCTGGCCTTTGCTGCACTAGCAAGGCTTGTTGCCCTTGCCCTTGCCAGTGACTTGCCTTGCCCCCAAGCAGTCCAGGGTCCAGCCCCACTCATGGACAGCCTGCCTGGCCACCCTTGTCCCTCCACCTCCCTTGCCTTACTGCCTCTCTCACTGTGTTTCTGTTGTCATGGAACTTGCACAGTTGTCACTGAATTGTATACTGTCATTCATTTTGTTAGATTTAAATATATATATGAAAAGGGTTGCTTTTAGCATGGCTCTCTCAGCAAGGAAAGTCTCTCGACTGTGTGTGGACACTGTATGAACCTGAGTCGCTCCTTGCCTCGGGAGTCCCCCCCGGCCACTTCAGTTTACACTACAGCAGGTTAATTTCAGCTTTTTGGGGGGGTCACAGGCTCTGTGATATTGATTCATTCCAGTTGAAATCCCTACTGCACAACTGCTGACACATCACATTTTCGTTGAATTTTTTTTAAAACAGATTTTCTGCCATCAAGAAGGACAAGCCCTTGAAGTCATCCTGGAAGGAGAAGCAGGAGAAGAAACACCAGTTGCAAGTTGTGAAGGAAATGCAAAGGGAGATGAGGGAACGAAGAGACGGTGCTAAAAAGGTAGGTAGACTTAGTGATCTGGGCCCGTATTCACAACGGCGATTTATCGGCGATTTATCTTAACTCCGATTTATCTCTAAATTCAGGCGATTCCAACTGCCTGTTCCGCTCTCCCTTGGCTGGAAACAAGTATATATAGCAAAGCGCAACCTAGGATCCTCTGACGAGCGTACCTTATCTAACCGATCAAGATAACGCGGGGCTAGGGGATAAATCGAGTGTTAAAAAGATAAATCGCCGTTGTGAATACGGGCCCTGATTGCCATTTACCAGGTTAAAACTTATGTTTGCAGCTAACGTGTGCAAAGATTGGCAGCATATTTTGAGGCAGCTAATGATGCTGCCCAGCTAGAACTCCCCACCAAAGTGATGTGATGTGCCAAGCCCTCCTTATGTGTCAGATATTACTCTGTGTGTGCGTGTGTGTGTGTGTGTGTGTGTGTGTGTGTGTGTGTGTGTGTATCCATTGTCTTGACACCATCTATGTATGTATGTATGTGAGTCATTCTTAGCTAGTGGAGACCAAATACAGGAATTTGATTCAAATAACAAACTTACCAGAAGGGTCCAACAACTTGTGCCATTTTGAAGAGATGTGTATCAACTATCTGAATATATGTAAGCAGTGAATCAGTGTCTATAATACTTTAGACCAAAAAAAAATAATTGTGGGTGGTCCCTGCACGGGTAACCTGCATGATGTTGTGACACCAATGCAAGAAATTAATAACTAGAAATCTTTTTTTTCCCAAAAAAAACTATTAATATGATTGGAGTAGTCATTTATCCATCAGTGTGAATGGTTTTTGACTCACATGCGAAGCAAAAGTGAGTCTATGTACTCACCCGTGTCGTCCGGCCGGGCGGCCGGGCGTCCGGGCGTCCGTGAAAAACTTTAACGTTGGATTTTTCTCGGAGACTATTAAGTCTATCAACACCCAATTTGGCATGATGGTGTATGATGACAAGGCCTCAAAAAACATACATAGTGACTTGTCCTTGCTTCAAGGTCAAGGTCGCAGGGGCCATAAATGTTGTCTAAAAAACAGTCATTTTTCACATTTTCTCAATTTTCTCTAAAGTTTTTGAGATTGGATACCTCACCTATTTATGGTATATAGGGCAAAGTAAGCCCTATCTTTTGATACCAGTTTGGTTGACCTTGCTTCAAGGTCAAGGTCACAGGAGCTCTTCAAAGTTGGATTGTATACATATTTTGAAGTGACCTTGACCCTGAACTATGGAAGATAACTGTTTCAAATTTAACAATTATGTGGGGCACATGTTATACTTTCATCATGAGACACATTTGGTCACATATCATCAAGGTCAAGGTCACTTTGACCCTTATGAAATGTGACCAAAATGGGGTATGAACCACTAAAAGTGACCATATCTCATGGTAGAAAGTGCCAATAAGCACCATTGTGCTTCCTATGTCTTGAATTAACAGCTTGTGTTGCATGACCTTGGATGACCTTGACCTTGGGTCAAGGTCACATGTATTTTGGTAGAAAAAGGTGTAAAGCATTTCTTAGTGTATGATGTCATTGGTAGGTTTAGTTGTTTGACCTTGACCTTGAAGGTCACCTGAAGGTCAATGTCATGTAAAGGTCAAGGTCAAGCATGTGAGTCGTATGGGCTTTGCCCTTCTTGTTAACCCTCTGCGCACCGTCGGCGGTCATAACCGCCGAAGTAGTTACCTCCCCTCACAGCCGTCGGCGGTTATAGTCGACAAACTGATAGGCATGTTTGAATCTGGCGCTGTTTGCTATGAATCTTGGGATTGTGAGAGCTCTCTACGCATGGAGACTGCACAGAAGAGCCTCGCTTTCATAATAATAGTCGCCATATTGTTTCACTGCACGTGCGCGAATTTAGATCGAATTTTTAAGTTACTGATCGAGGTAGACACGCTGCCGCTCGATTTCGATCGCGCACGCTGGCCCAGAAATGACTCAGCTCGATCCTGATGAAGAGCGAATCTTCGAAATATTGTTCGATTCGGAAGAAGAATTCCATGGCTTCACAGAGGAAGATTTGGTCGAGTTTGCCGCAGACAGTGACTCCGATGACAAAATCAAAGTTGAACCAGCGCAGTCTAAGATTCCGTCTGCGTGTGACCACTCTTGGTTGCTGTGGCAAACTCAACCAAATCTTCCTCTGTGAAGCCATGGAATTCTTCTTCCGATTCAGAATCGAACAATATTTCAAAGATTCGCTCTTCATCAGAATCAAACTCAATCATTTCTGAGCCAGCGTGCGCAATTGAAATCGCGCAACAACGTGTCTACCTCGATCGGTAACTTCTAAATTCGCGCATGGACTCTCCTCAACATGTGCCCGATGAGGTATCTAAATCGGATGCTTTTTATCTCTATTTCAACTAATAAAGTCATTGACTTGATGATCGACAAAACGAATCGCTACGCTGGTCAAGTGAGGGTGAAGAAAGGAAGCTATGCGGGAATTTATTCTCGAGTGAGTCAGTGGCAGCCTGTCACTCGACACTTTTTTTAATTTGTGTTGTCTCAGTTTATTTTTAAATCATATTGTATTGCATGGACATAAATTTCAGTGTGTCTATCAGAGAGAGCATTCAATTTTCCATCTTTCCTCCAAAAAGTTTGCCTCTATAGCAAATAATAAAATAATTGTATATTTTTAAACAGAAGAGGGGTCTCGGTTTTGGGGCACGTCCAGAAAATAACTGGCTGCAGGGAGTAAAATCCGTGAAAAATTAATGGGGTCCAGAGGGTTAAAGATAATAAGTGCAACTGGTAAGGGGAATGAGGCAAACAAATGTGTGACGCCATGTGCAGGTTACCATCCCACTTATTTTTTCCCCTCCAGTCCAGATTTTTGTACAATCACAGTCATACTGAAGCCACATGATTTTCACATGCAGACACTTAAAATATTTCAAGGATCACATAATAACACTAACTATTTGATGAAAATTGGCTATTCAAATGTATGAAAATGGTAACCTGCGCGATGCACGACACAAAATGGTGACGCGCGTGATGCAAGAAACCCGATCCCATGCTTCAAAGTTCCTTGAGAATTTAAAAGAGAAATCACTACTCAGTACTCCAGCAATAGTTAGTTTGATCAACAAAACATACATGATGGAAAGAAACAAGACGTTTTCTACAAAAGCAACGCAGATCACTTGGTTTCCCAGTTACCTGCAACACACAAGACACACGAAAAATCGACACGCGATGGAAATTTTACGCAGGGTTCGTACAGGTCATGGAAAACCTGGAAAGTCATGGAATTTGATTTTTCATTTTCCAGGCCTGGAAAGTCATGGAATTTCAACTTAGGTCATGGAAAGTCATGGAATTTAAGAAAGAAAAAAATACGTTTTCTAGGCTGTGCTTCGCGCGATACTCTCAATCTAATTTTAAACGCTGAGCACGTCAGGAAAACGTGCCCTTGCATCCCATTGGTTAATTCTGAAGGCTCGTGTGCCTTCTGCTTCCTGATTGGTTCTTTGGCTAGGTGACCTCGTTTCATTTCCACGCCGGTCCGGTCAGTTGGTTCAAGCGAGGACAGAGTGAAAAGAGCTTGTATTGTTTGTGGTGCAGTGTTTCTTTGAGAATCAGATTATCATCATGCCTGGAAAGTGTCGCTTTCAAGACTCTTGGACAGGAGACCCTGAATACCGTGAGTGGGTCATGCGAGCGAGAGTGGATGGGATGGCAAAGTGCCGATTTTGTGAAAAAGACTTTGCTGTATCCAACATGGAAGCGAAAAGCCACATGAAAGGTGTCGCGCACCAGGCGCGTGCTAAAAAACACCAAGAAGAAAAGAGCAAACGTCAAACACGAATATCAGATTTTGTTCAAACTGCAAAATATGCTGAGACAGAGAGTGCTTCAAAGGTGGTGGTTCCAGCTGGCGCTGCTACGCCGGTCGAAACTAGGCCTGCACCCACTGGCAGTGGCAGTATATCTACTGGGATTGACACTTTCTTGACAACAGAGGACACACTGAAAGCAGAAATTTTGTGGACTTTGAAAATGGTCATCTCCCACTTCTCATTCTCCAGTACCAAAGGAATGAACGAGCTGTTCCGTCGCATGTTTCCCGACAGTGTCATCGCCTCCAAGTTTGCCTTGAGTGAAAGCAAAGCCCGGTACTTGATAACTTTTGGTCTGTGTGCGATGTTTTCTTATCATCGTATCACAGGCAAAGACAAAGGCGGCATCAACTGTTCTAGGTGTTCTTTATTCGGCCATCATCTCCACAGTGACGTCATCAATTCATGACCTCATCAATAGACATCGTCACATTGTATGCAAGTCATACCACATCTCCCTCTTTTAGCTTTTTAAATTGGAGTCCGATGAATGTTATTGTTATACAGAAGGGATTGGATACTAAATTTTATCTCTCTTGAAACAACAAACAAATCATTCCCTGTAGCGCTCTGGTTTTCGCACTATGCGGCCACTTCTTGTAGTGACTACACTCTGATTGTTATTTTGTTGGGCTGTGGGAATACTCTGGGAGCTTGGGACTGTCTCAGGTGTACTCGGTACTGCGGGTCGGTCGCTCTGTGCAGTATTCGCAGCATTGGACCTGCTTTCGGACTGGCTCTGCTGTGGTTGTTGGTTCTGTGCAGAAGGGATGACGGGAATCCGGGGCACACAGAACTTGGGAGGTGCGCTAGAAGTTGATACGGCACCTGGGTGTAAAAGGAGTGGTGTCGTTTTGGGAGCATGCAGAGTGCTCGGACGAGAAGCAAGTAACGGCCGCGGATACATCTTGCGGACCATACGCTGGTTGCGTCGAACAACACCGCCGTCTGACGTTTTGATGATCAGACTTCTTGGCGCTGTGTGTCTGTCGATTACTGTGCCTTCTTTCCTTAGGTCAGGAATCCACACTTTGCATCCAGGTCCCAGGGGATCAGGCTCAACGACTCTGTGTCTATTATTGTATTCAGCCTGCATTTTTTCTCTGTACTCCTTCTCTCTCTTTCTCAGCAAAGTTACCTCAGGGGTCTGGGGTAATAGGGTCTCGGGAGGACACGGGACACGAGTCTTGAGTTTGCGGCCCATGCTCAGTTGTGCAGGAGAGAATCCGTTGTGTAAACTGGTGTTGCGGTACATTAGCAGCCCGAGATACTCATCCTCACACTTGGTCATCATGTATTTGATGGTTTGCACCGTGCGCTCCGCTTCGCCGTTAGCTTGGGGGTACTTAGGCGATGATGTCACGTGCTCAAATCCCCACGATTGCGCGAAACTGGCAAGTTCCTTGGCAGCAAATTGCGGACCATTGTCTGTAAACAATACATCAGGGATGCCGTGTCGACTGAAGATTTTCTTCAGCTTGTTTATGGTCTCAGCCGCAGTGTTCCTGGAGTTGGCCAGCACTACCTCCACATCTCTGGAGTAGTAGTCGACTGCAAGTAGGTATGTTTTTCCATCATGTTCGAAAAAATCTGCTCCGACTCTGGACCAAGGTCTCTCAGGGAAAGGCGTTCCCTTCATTGGCTCGACTCTGGGCCTTCTGTTTTTCGAGCATTCTGTGCATGTTTTGATCATAATGTCTATGTCGTTAGACAGACCAGGCCACCACACTGCTTTTGTTGCATTCTGTTTAGTCTTGTTGATACCTTGATGTCCGTCATGTAAGTAACGTAGGACATCATGTCTCAGGGATGCCGGAACCACCAGCCGTGAACCATGTAGTATGAGTCCGTTATGTACAGACAGATAACTCTGTTCGTTGTAGTACACTTTGAGTGTGCGACTCAGTTTGTTCTTATTAGGCCATCCGTTGAGGATATACTGCATGACAAACTTCAGCGTCTCATCATGTTGTAACTCTGACCGAATTTCTTCCAACCTGCGGTCAGATGCTGGCAGATTCTGCATGATCGAATTGACGTATATTTCTGTCAGCTTGTTCAGGCAATCAGCACTCTCTGTCGTCGCCATCGGAGCTCTGGAGAGAGTGTCTGCAGTGTACAGCTCCTTCCCTGGGACATAGCTTATGTCAAAGGAAAACCTCATCAGCCTCATTCTGAATCGCTGTACTCGGATGGGCAGTTCGTCAATCAGCTTGTACGAGAGTAGAGGGACTAACGGCTTATGATCGGTCTCGACTTTGAAATGCATGCCAATTAGAAGGTCGGACCAATGCTCCAGACTCCAAGTCACCCCCAACGCTTCCTTCTCCGTCTGGGAGTAGCGGCGTTCTGTATCCGTCATGGATCGACTTGCGTAAGCGACTGGACGCATCTCGCCGTTGTTCTGGCGTTGGAGTAGGACTGCTCCAAGCCCAAAACTACTAGAATCAGCAGAAACTAGTGTCTCTCTCTCAGGACTGTACAATGCAAGAGTCTGTGGTGTAGTCAAATCACTCTTGAGGGCATCAAATGCTGCTTGCTGGTCGGAGCCCCAGTACCAAGCTACATTACTCTTCAGTAGATCCCTCAGAGCCTTCGTTTTCTCTGCCAAGTTCGGCACAAATTTCATAATCTGATTCACCATGCCGAGAAATCTTCTGACGTCTGCAACGTTTTCTGGCTTCTTCATCTCAGCAATGGCCTTGACCTTCTTCTTGTCCTTCTTTATACCATCTCTATCGATCACCTGGCCCAGATAATCGATTTGTTGCTTGGCAAACTCACACTTGTTCAAGTTGAGTGTGAGCCCTGCTTGTGAGAGTCTGTCCAGCACTCGCTTGAGTCTGGCATCATGCTCTGCTTTGTCTCGTCCAAAGACTAGTATGTCATCCATGTGACACACAACTCCATCCAGACCTTGGAGAATTTTGTCCATTCTCTTCTGGAAATACTCAGGAGCAGAGGAGATTCCGTAAGGTAGTCTTTTATATCTGAATCTCCCAAATGGAGTTATGAAGGTCGTGAGCTTTGAACTTTCTTCATCAAGGAGCATTTGATGGAATCCAGAGTTCGCGTCTAGCTTTGTAAACACTTTGCCATGTGAAATCTTGCTTAGTGTTTCTTCCACAGATGGCATAGCGTAGATTTCGCGCTCAACGCTCTTGTTTAGCTTTGTCAAATCGACACAGATTCTCACGTTTTGATCGACTTTTGGGACAACCACAATCGGAGAACACCATTCAGTGGGAGTGTCGACTGGCTCTATGACCTCCATTTTCACCATCTTGTTCAATTCCGCCTCTACTTTGGCCAGTAGTGGGAGTGGAACACGTCTTGGGACATTTTGCGAGAAAGGCTTGGCTCCCTTTTTGATCTTCACATGTTGCTCGCCTGTCAGCTTACCCAGCCCAGTAAACAGCTGCGGGTACTGTCGCTTGACATCATCAGGCGAGTTGAATGTATGCCTTGTATCGTCTGTCGCTTGCTTTGGCGATCTGTTATTTGCTGTACGTATGGCACGAACAGTAAACGCACCAGGGATATTATAAATCAACCCCAGTTTCTGGATGGCAGGCATACCCAACAGCAGTTTGGAAGTCTTCACCACATACACCTTCTCTGTGATGCGGGTCTTGCCGTGACCAAGGGTGATGTAGGCGTACCCCTTCACGTCAAGTGATTGATCACCAGGCCCAAGAAGTCTGCGGTCTGGTGGCTGAAGACGACCAAATTCTGATCTGTATACGCTAGTTGGCATCACTGTTACCTGTGCACCAGTGTCTATACACCAGGTAAACTGCTGTGATCCAACCTTGAGGCGAATGTGCCATCCTGCATCTGATGTGGTAGTGGATTTTTCATTCACTCCACCAACGTAGAACTCCTCTTCGCTAGATAGCTCTTCATCTGCCTTCTCATGGTTGACTGCACGCACTCCTGCTGTTGTGCCTCTGCAGGCAACAGCAAAGTGTCCAATCTTGTTGCACTTCTGACAAATCTTATTAGCAGCCGGACAATGTTTCTTGCCTCTTTGGTGCTTACGATTGCAGTAGCCACACTTTGTTGGACGGTCTCGATGAGTTACAGGCAACTGTTGATCTCTTCTGGATGATTCTTTTGACAGCGCATCTATGGTAGATGTCTTAGAACTGGCGAGTTCTTGCTTCGTCATCTCCCTCATTTGCAGAATTTCAGCAGCTTTCTCTAACGTCAGACTTGCCCCGATGTCATATAACTTGAGCTTTGCCGTGTCATCCTGGCACGCAAATACAAGTTTATCTCTGACCATGGCATCTGGAGTTTCAAATCTGCACGCTTTAGCTTTCTCCTTCACTGTGCGTAGCCACGCATCAAAAGATTGGCCTGCTTCACGCTTCAGCTGATACCAAAACTGCTCCCGCAACATTAACTGAGGATCGCGGCGATGAAAAAATTCGTCAAACTTACGTATGACTGTGGCGTAATCATCTTTCACCTCCGCTGGCAGTTGACGATCTCCATCATTTGGATCCGGACGAGCTTCAAGAAATTTGAAATTGGAAAATATTTCCAGGCCGTCATCACCAATATGATTGAGCAGTAGCCCTACCTTGACTATGTCTGGCTTCGTTGAAGCGCCCGTTGCTTGAAGAAAAATGTCAAACCGGAATTTCCAGCGGTCCCATTCGGCACTCTGATTCACGCCGATGCAACGCAAAGGATCCGGTGTTTTGGCAATAACTGCCTCTGCCATCTTCACCTGATTTTAGTTAACCGCTGCCACCATGTGCGATGTTTTCTTATCATCGTATCACAGGCAAAGACAAAGGCGGCATCAACTGTTCTAGGTGTTCTTTATTCGGCCATCATCTCCACAGTGACGTCATCAATTCATGACCTCATCAATAGACATCGTCACATTGTATGCAAGTCATACCACAGTCTGGGGCCACATTTCTTAGACATGCTCAAGGCAAAGGCCCGGTCTTCTGATTCTCTGGTGCTGCTCTTTGATGAGTCCCTGAATGCTGAACTTCAGAAGAAACAGCTGGATATCCATGTCCGATTTTGCTATTTACCATTTGGCGCTGGATCGAAATGGCGACCGCATGTCTGTTTCAAAATGTTGCTGTTTCTAACGTAATTTGGTCAAATATAGTTCTGGTTTAATTAGAATAGCTTAAATATATCATATTCAAGAAGGGGATAACGATATATATGCTCATTTCTAAGCCATTTCGAAGACATTAGCGCCATTTTGGTAAATAGCATGACCGTCAAAATCACACAATGATTCATGGCGAGTAAGAGCGTGACGGCGCAGATGCGATTTTGACGGACAAATCAGCTGAAATTGGTTAGTTTATTGAGGTTTTTGTTTCAGTTTATGCTAGAACAATCAGATAGGAAGATATTTATTGCAATATTTTGCACATATTGGAAAAAGTATTGTAGAACTCGGGACCTTCAGCGAGTGCTAAATAGACGCCGCACGCGATGTTCGAAGAAATTTCATCAGACCGGAAGTGGCCGTCGGTTCGATAGAATCCACTTTTTCTAGGATTCGCACATATCAATAACACAAAATACCAATGTAACATGAAAGATGAAAGTCTTTCTGAGTTGTCTAATTTTTTTTAACTAGTGGTAGGATTCCATGGTAATTTGTATCAAATCTTTGCGCTACTACAGTACTAGCCAAAATGCACTCGGCAATACCACTTCACTTTCATGGCTAATTGTGGACAATCCACAAAATATTGTGAATAAAAACAAGAATGAAAGTTGTTTATGAAGCAGAAGGTTTCAAGAACATGTGTCGTGTAGTTTTGTGTTAATCCGTCTTATTTCCGCTGAGAACATACAAGCCGATTACGTAAAAAAAACACCCTCCGCCACTACCGACTCGCGGTGGCTCGACGGAGTTTGCATTTCGCGACTCGGGTTGGTCTCTTCTAAACACTCGTCCGTCGAAGTTTCTCATTTGATCAAGTTGAAACTTTACTACTCATTAGAGGAAAGATTGCTCTTTCGTTCGGTGTATGTTTGAACTTCCGGTGAAAATCGAAAGACGAGTTATGGATGAAAGTTCGAACGTCATCGGACATTTTGTTAAAATTTGCTCACTCCCGCTTTCGTACAGACACCCTTGGATTCTACAAGATTTCCCCCTTCCAACGCTATATTCGATGTTAATGTAGGATGAATCTACTTTTTGTCTAGCGCCCGGATTGTGCGCTTGAAAGGAGAAAATAGGCGGAAATTTTCCACATTCAGCGTGCGTTAATCGTTGAAGCACCAGACAATTTGGGACAAAAGTATCATCATTTTAAGGAGTACTTGTTTGAAAATCTTCTGCATTTGTCAGTTTTTGAATCAATCTGCTGTAAAAATAATAACAAGAATTAGAAGAAAAAAATTTACAACGGGTGTATTGTGCGTGAGTTTGGTCGTGCGCCATACACTTTTCTCTTTAAAATTGTCATGTATCACAGTACGCTAGGTCATGGAAAATGTTGTTGAAGGTCATGGAAAGTCATGGAAAAGTCATGGAATTTTGTATCTAAAAACCTGTACGAACCCTGTTTACGCCAATTACGGTACCTAGCAAATCAACTAAGTTTCTAAATCTATTGCTGCTCAGTCAAAACTGAGCATTGTATTCAATACTATATAGCTTTAGAAACTGCGCACACTTTGCAAACGAAAGAAGTCCGAAATCGAGCGATTTTCAACCAGAACAGTACAAAGTAAAACACGCGGTAACCTGCGCACGTGGGATTGCCAACGTGTGACACGTCATTGAATTTGCTGTAGAAAGGCGCCACACGTGACTAATTTGCATAAAATGTCATCAAGTTTGGTGTAGAGTATGGAAATACAGGTTTCTGGGCCAGTCAGTCGTAGCGATGTCGCATCATTTTTTTTTAAACCTTCGAAAACAAACTTTGCGAACCTGCGTGACGAACGCGACACCAAACTCAAACCAAGACATTACAAGCCTCCTGCAATCTACTTTCTCCTTTTCTTTATAACAACGTGCTTGTGTTTCATATGTTTTCCAGTTTCCAACAGAATTCTGTGTATTGTGTAGTTTTGTCGTCTGCTGGACCTAAAGTTGAAAAGCGGAATTTTGTGACGCCATGAGTACGCAAGTAACCCTCGATTTTAAACCGCCAATTTACGACCAAAAGCAAGCAATTAAAAGCATTTGAATGTATAGCTCCTTTATTCAATCCATGGCCAACCACATACATGCAATCAATTGGGTTTCACTAACTTAAAAGTTATTGCATGGGACAAATCAAAAGCATGGCGTAGCGTCTGCAGGAAAAGCCGCGAACGGCGCGATATAAAAATAGATAAGCGAGTGACGTCTACCAACATCCGGGGACATCCCTTAGCGTGCGTTCCCATTGCTGTGCTGCAAGATGGTTCGACACTGCTCCTGGGGAAAATGCAACAGCGATTCAAGATACAAGCACAAAGACCACATGAAAGGAGTATTTTTTATTACGGTGCCCGACCCACTTGTTGAATCGGAGAAATTCAATCGATGGGTGCATTTGTGCGGGCGACTACACTTCAAAGTAAAGCCAAGCAGCTCCTAGGCACGATGGAGACAGTTCATTTGTTCAAAGCATTTCGTTGGTAGCAATGGACCTATAGAAATGAATCCGGATCCACTCCCTGCTCATTACACGGAACAGCAGGTGAGTTTTTATTATGATAGATCGCAATTAGGAGCTCCGCATCACACGGACTGGAAGATTTATCATGCCTCCGTGCCGAACAGAGCGTTTTCGCCTATTTCGGCGTTCTTTCATTCCTTCAGCTGTTCACAACGCGGACTTAGACTATGGATATAGCTACAGCAGGGTTAAAGAGTAAAGCAACGGATATGCATTATTGCATACATAAGGCTAAGCTACACGAATGATTTCGGTGGGGGTTATAATATATTAATTATTGTGTGATGAGCGGGAGTCTGCGAGAGATCGACCCTACAGTCATGACAAGACGTATATACTCTGCAGATGTGACTGTTCTGTGTTTAATCTGTTTAATTTTAATTGGTATCCACTTCACGTCTTATTCACTAGAAAACTGGACACTCGTCTGAGATCGAGAACAGGAAAAAGTATATATAATTCAATAAACAACCTCATGGTGGAATAATAAATAAGTTTAGGGTAATTCAAGTGTAAACAAATCGTTTTACTGTTGTCAATTTTAGCAGCAGTACAGAAATAATTTAATCTATCGTTTTGCCCGGCTTGATAACGCTCTGCACTAAAGACGCGCGTTCCACCATATATAGCTCCCCGCTCACTCTCCACTCCAGAGAGTTTATAGCACTATTACTTGTATTAGAACAAACTCTGCCCTGGAGATACCGGGAGCGAGAATTCATGCGGGTGAGATTCAAATCACCAAGTTGACAAGTACTAAAAGTAGCTTTCAAAAGTGTTGTCCTTACCAGTGAAGGTTAGTACTGCGTATTCAATTAATTTGCAAGTAAATGTATGTGGCTATGAGTATGTCATGCTCGGTAAATCGTATTTTTGAACTGCATATATATTATATCATGCGTGCCCGTTTTCCAGATCATCCATGCAGTTGATTATTTACACTACTACGCAAGCTGCAAATTTGATTTCACTTCTTCGGTTAACTGAATTGCTAAATTCTATACGAGAAGTATCGGTGATTGCGATGTTGGCTTATTTCAGTGTTAAAAGGCTGGAGTTAGTCAACTATGGGATTCCATTGCCGAGAAAAGCACTGAATATGTACGTTGCTCTTGCAAAAACGCAGTTTCAATTAAGTTTTTATTATCACGTACGTCACCAGTGATGCGCACGTGCGTGCGTGACAACCACTCGCACTGGGTAAGATGTCTTTGCGAGGCTTTGTGTGAACTAAACGCCATTTGCACACGTCTTCTCCGATCGAATGCTGTCCCCGGAAGTAGTGCCGCCACCGGAAAGTACCGAACGTGACGTCACGCCGAAGTGAACGTGGGCTTACAGACGCTACGCTATGGTGTCAGCTTTCCCGTTTTCCGACGCCATTTTCAGCACAAAAATCGGGATTGAATTAAAATTAAACATGCATAAAATAAACTTTTTGCCACGGTACCGTTTTTCCAGATGCATTTACATAAGTAAAATACAAATATGATTTGATTTTGTAAAAATAATTATCATACATTTTGTTTTGCCTTTTGGGGGCTTGAAAGAGGTGTTTCCTGAGAGTCTCCACTAGCTAAGAATGACTCATGTATGGTACTACAGTGTGATCCTATGAGTAACTACATACTTCACAGTGTTGCTCTTGATGTGAGAGGACTTACTGAGCACAGACAGTGGGATTGCCTCTGACTCTGAGTGTTCATGTCACTAACCTGTGTGTATCAGCGTTCTCCTGGTAGGAGTTTTTCTACTGGAATAACGGCCGCAGTCACTAAATGTCAAGTACCTGTGTGTAGTGCATGCAACAGTGTTGTTGTGAATGAGTGTTACGAAGGGAGAGATTTCCAGTAATGAAAAGTGTCTGTGTGTAGTGCATGCAACAGTGTTGTGATGGATGTTATCAAGGGAGGAATTTCCAGTGATGACAAGTGTCTGTGTGTAATGCATGCAACAGTATTGTTGTGGATGGAGTTACCTAGGGAGAGATTTCCAGTGATGACAAGTATCTGTGTGTTGCTGTGGATGGATATTACCAAGTGAGAGATTTCCAGTAAAGACAATTGTCCATGTGTAGTGCATGCAACAGTGTTGTGGATGGATATTATCAAGGGAGGAATTTCCAGTAATGACAAGTGTCTGTGTGTAATGCATGCAACAGTATTGTTGTGGATGGAGTTACCTAGGGAGAGATTTCCAGTGATGACAAGTATCTGTGTGTTGCTGTGGATGGATATTACCAAGTGAGAGATTTCCAGTAAAGACAATTGTCCATGTGTAGTGCATGCAACTGTGTTGTGGATGGATATTATCAAGGGAGGAATTTCCAGTAATGACAAGTGTCTGTGTGTAGTGCATGCAACAGTGTTGTTGTGGATGGAGTTACCTAGGGAGAGATTTCCAGTGATGACAAGTGTATGTGTGTTGCTGTGGATAGATGTTACCAAGGAAGTAATTTCCAGTGATGACAAGTGTCTGTATGTTGCTGTGGATAGATGTGACCAAGGAAGGAACTTCTAGTGATGACAAGTGTCTGTGTATAGTGCATGCAACAGTGTTGTTGTGAATGAATCATGCTACGAAGGGAGAGATTTCCAGTGATGACAAGTGTCTGTGTGTTGTTGTGGATGGATGTTACCAAGGGAGAGATTTCCAGTGATGACAAGTGTCTTTGGTGTTGCTATGGATGCCTCTAGTGCTCTGACCGCTGGGCCCACTGGTCAAGGGGCAGAGTGCCTGTCCCTTAGTGTCAGGCTGGTTGTAAATGGCCAAGATGGTGGACCCACTGCTGGGCCGAAAGACAAAGACTAAAGTGTGAAGACTTGGGAAGCCCAGGTGCAGGTGAAAAGGCTAACATTGCTCCACACAGACTGAAGTGTGAAGACTTGGGAAGCCCAGGTGCAGGTGAAAAGGCTAACATTGCTCCACACAGACTAAAGTGTGAAGACTTGGGAAGCCCAGGTGCAGGTGAAAAGGCTAACATTGCTCCACACAGACTAAAGTGTGAAGACTTGGGAAGCCCAGGTGCAGGTGAAAAGGCTAACATTGCTCCACAAAGACTAAAGTGTGAAGACTTGGGAAGCCCAGGTGCAGGTGAAAAGGCTAACATTGCTCCACACAGACTAAAGTGTGAAGACTTGGGAAGCCCAGGTGCAGGTGAAAAGGCTAACATTGCTCCACACAGACTAAAGTGTGAAGACTTGGGAAGCCCAGGTGCAGGTGAAAAGGCTAACATTGCTCCACACAGACTAAAGTGTGAAGACTTGGGAAGCCCAGGTGCAGGTGAAAAGGCTAACATTGCTCCACACAGACTAAAGTGTGAAGACTTGGGAAGCCCAGGTGCAGGTGAAAAGGCTAACATTGCTCCACACATCTTCATTTCCTTGCAGCTGAGGAGAGAGAGGAGGGAGGAAAACCTGCGCCGACAGGAAGAAAATGCCAAGAAAGCGGAGGTTGTCCAAAAGGTGAGACGGTGCAGACTAGAAGTAGTGGATGAATTTCGTCATGTATCCACCCTTACTTAGTTTGCTTAGTTCTCCCTGGTGTTAACTTTCTGATAAGGAATAATGATCCACTGCTGTGTAATTTCTCCCCCTGTGGGTTTGGAGTAAGAATTGACCCACCTCGTCTCCCTATGGGATTCGTAAGAGGTGAATAACTAGGGACACTGTAACTTGATTTGCATTTACGGTATACTGTTCAAGTGATTTTCGTGCATACTGGCCTTATATAGCCTACAAAGGCTGATAGGCTGTAAAACACCATCCATCCATCCATCCATCTGTGTAATTTCTGCATGCACATGGATAAATTGTGTAGTCATGGGCAGTTTATGTTAGTCTCTCCTGGCCATATGCCTGCCCTTCTATTTCCAGATCAAGAACGTGAAGAAACTGAAGCGTCTGAAGAAGAAGCAGTTGAGGAAACAGAAAATTGCACTTCGATGATGACTTGTAGCTTTCACCAAGGGTCTCGACTCAATTTCATGGCAAGCATGCATTTGTCTGTGTGTGTGTGTGTGTGTGTGTGTGTGTGTGTGTGTGTGTGTGTGTGTGCCTGTGTGCATGCATGCATGTGGGTGCACAGGTGTGTTTGCATAGGTAAGCCATCTCTGCTAGCTCTGTGGTATCAAAAATGTGTTTGAATTTTAAAAAAATTAAACTCATGAGAAATTGGCATTTGTTCTCCTTTGAGTAAACTTGGATTGTTGGGCAAGTGAATGTCTCCGTTGTTTGATTGCTTCAAACCATTGTGCCAGAATGAAGATCTGATATGAGCCCAAAAACAGTAAAAATTCACTCAGTTAAAACCCCCAAAACTTTTCAATTCTTAAATGTTATAATTAATATGTTTCAATGTTCATGACAACATTCACACATGATATTTGAAAACATACAACAGATGTTTTGCCATTTGGGGAAAGTCCCATCACATGGACGGGGTGTACATGTACTTTGCTATTGAAAATATTCAACACTTGACAGGCATGAATGGAAAAACCTATCATGGCTGGACTCATGGATAAGAAAGCACCTTCAGCAAGGAAACTTTTGTCGTGGAAAGATGACAGCAGCTTTCCAATACTGCCTTGGGTCTACTTGGGTGGGACACAGGCCTTGGGTCTATTTGGGTGGGACACAGGCCTTGGGTCTATTTGGGTGGGACACAGGCCTTGGGTATATTTGGGTGGGACACAGGCCTTGGGTGTATTTGGGTGGGACACAGGCCTTGGGTCTATTTGGGTGGGACACAGGCCTTGGGTATATTTGGGTGGGACACAGGCCTTGGGTGTATTTGGGTGGGACTCAGGCCTTGGGTGTATTTGGGTGGGACACAGGCCTTGGGTGTATTTGGGTGGGACACAGGCCTTGGGTGTATTTGGGTGGGACACAGGCCTTGGGTGTATTTGGGTGGGACACAGGCCTTGGGTGTATTTGGGTGGGACACAGGCCTTGGGTGTATTTGGGTGATACACAGGCCTTGGGTGTATTTGGATGGGACACAGGCCTTGGGTGTATTTGGGTGGGACACAGGCCTTGGGTGTATTTGGATGGGACACAGGCCTTGGGTGTATTTGGGTGGGACACAGGCCTTGGGTGTATTTGGGTGGGACACAGGCCTTGGGTATATTTGGGTGGGACTCAGGCCTTGGGTGTATTTGGGTGGGACACAGGCCTTGGGTGTATTTGAGTGGGACACAGGCCTTGGCTCTATTTGGGTGGGACACAGGCCTTGGGTGTATTTGGGTGGGACACAGGCCTTGGGTGTATTTGGATGGGACACAGGCCTTGGGTGTATTTGGATGGGACACAGGCCTTGGGTGTATATGGGTGAGACACATGCCTTGGGTGTATTTGGATGGGACACAGGCCTTGGGTGTATTTGGGTGGGACACAGGCCTTGGGTGTATTTGGATGGGACACAGGCCTTGGGTGTATTTGGATGGGACACATGCCTTGGGTGTATTTGGGTGGGACACAGGCCTTGGGTGTATTTGGGTGATACACAGGCCTTGGGTGTATTTGGATGGGACACAGGCCTTGGGTGTATTTGGATGGGACACAGGCCTTGGGTGTATTTGGATGGGACACAGGCCTTGGGTGGGACACAGGCCTTGGGTGTATATGGGTGGGACTCAGGCCTTGGGTGTATTTGGGTGGGACTCAGGCCTTGGGTGTATTTGGGTGGGACACAGGCCTTGGGTATATTTGGGTGGGACTCAGGCCTTGGGTGTATTTGGGTGGGACACAGGCTTTGGGTGGGACACAGGCTTTGGGTGGGACTCAGGCCTTGGGTGTATTTGGGTGGGACACAGGCCTTGGGTGTATTTGGGTGGGACACAGGCCTTGGGTGTATTTGGGTGGGACTCAGGCCTTGGGTGTATTTGGGTGGGACACAGGCCTTGGGTATATTTGGGTGGGACTCAGGCCTTGGGTGTATTTGGGTGGGACACAGGCCTTGGGTGTATTTGAGTGGGACACAGGCCTTGGCTCTATTTGGGTGGGACACAGGCCTTGGGTGTATTTGGGTGGGACACAGGCCTTGGGTGTATTTGGATGGGACACAGGCCTTGGGTGTATTTGGATGGGACACAGGCCTTGGGTGTATTTGCGTCGGACACAGGCCTTGGATGTATTTGGGTGGGACACAGGCTTTGGGTGTAAATGGGTGGGGCACAGGCTTTGGGTGGGACACAGGCTTTGGGTGGGACACAGGCTTTGGGTGGGACACAGGCTTTGGGTGTATTTGGGTGAGACACATGCCTTGGGTGTATTTGGGTGGGACACAGGCCTTGGGTGTATTTGGATGGGACACAGGCCTTGAGTGTATTTGGATGGGACACAGGCTTTGGGTGTAAATGGGTGGGACACAGGCCTTGGGTGTATTTGGGTGGGACACAGGCCTTGGGTGTATTTGGGTGGGACACAGGCCTTGGGTGTATTTGGGTGGGACACAGATCTACAGTCTATTTGGATGGGACACAGGCCTTGGGTGTATATGGGTGGGACCCAGGCCTTGGGTGTATTTGGGTGATACACAGGCCTTGGGTGTATTTGGGTGGGACACAGGCCTTGGGTGTATTTGGATGGAACGCAGGTCTTGGGTGTATTTGGGTGGGACACAGGCCTTGGGTGTATTTGGGTGATACACAGGCCTTAGGTGTATTTGGGTGGGACACAGGCCTTGGGTCTATTTAGGTGGGACACAGACCTTGGGTCTGTCCTGATGGGACAGAGGCCTTGGGTCTGTCCTGATGGGACACAGGCCTTGGGTCTGTCCTGGTGGGACACAGGCCTTGGGTCTGTCCTGATGGGACACAGGCCTTGGGTCTGTCCTGATGGGACACAGGCCTTAGGTCTGTCTGAATATGACACAGGCCTTGGGTCTGTCTGGATGTGACATCATATAGTGTGCACGTTTTAGAACAGCCATCAGTTTGATATGTATTGTGATGATTCACTTGAAGAAGCTAATACATCCTGAGTTAGATTTCTCTTTACAGTTACTTTCATATGGTATTCATGCTTAGTAAGAGTTCGGTCGTCCAACAGGTATGTAAAGGTACACGTTTTCCTTGAGTTGTATAAAGTAACAGTGGATGAATGAACGAATGCTCAGCATCACATATCTGCAGCGTCTGACATCACCTGAACCAGTTTTGGTTGCAAAGTTTGAGAGCATAGGATATATGTACATTGCGACATCTTTCACCTTCCTGATGTCATTACTGTCTGGCAGTTTTGTCAGTTTCATTTGATTGATGAGAGAGGGAGAGCTGGCAAGTAACTGACCTATTATCAGACTTGTTCAAAACTAAACGTCTTTCTTGAGAGAAACTTTGATTGGTTGGAACTCATTTTATTAAAAAAACAAAGAGACATTCTATATTTTAAAAGAGTTCATTGAAATGGTCACTAATATTCCGAGGGGCTTATTGCCTCGCTTTCCCCTATATCACAGCACACATCGCATCATATGGAGCCAGCCTCTGCACCTACATAACTCAACAACTGGTCAAAAGGCCAACCAATCAAATCCACGTTCCGCAGATTTGAAAGTCTTTCCAAACTCGACCATGATTTGCGTGACCATCTCCCTGTCCCCTGCCCCTTTATCCCCACTCTCCTTTCTCACAACTCCCTTACACAGAAAATTACGAGGTCTTTCTCCAACCTCGACCCCGATTTGAATACATGTATAATCCTCACGTGTAAAAATCTTCCCCATTGTCCCCTTCTTTGGCTCCTCCCACCCCCACCCACACCCCCCACCTCCTCCACTTTGTCGTAACCTTCTCACATAGAAAATAATGAGGTCTTTCTCCATTGTTGTGTAGTCACAACAATTTAGGAAATGATGCAAGTCTTGTAACAACAACTCTTACAGCCTATGGAACTCCCCTCGATAACTGTGTTGTGAAGGTTGTAGATCGTATGAGGAGATCGTAGCACAGTCGGTTTGTTTATATCAGTCTGTGGTATACTAGGCAAGGGCAAGTCGCTCTGTGCAGTGAGTTCAGTTTAGAGTACAGTTCAGTGTTAGTCTGTCTCTCTCTGTGTCTGTGTCTCTCTGTATGCCTGTCTCTGTGTCTCTGTGTCTGTCTGTGTGTCTCTGTGTATGTCTGTGTGTCTCTCTGTGTGTCTCTGTGTCTGTATGTGTCTGTATGTGTCTGTCTGTGTGTCTCTGTGTTTCTCTGTGTCTGTGTCTCTCTGTGTCTGTCTGAGCCTCAGCTAGCATCTCTGGGACTCGTACCATGCCGAAGAACCTTGAAAACAACACAAAATCACTCATCCGTTCCTTCACTATCAATCATCATACATCTGCGGTATTTACAATGTATAATGATAACAGATAAAATCAGCACTCACCTGTCTTCCTGAGGTTCAATCACTCGAGTGTCACACACAGCTTTCACTCGGCAAATATACAATCAATCGGATCATTCGCTCACACTTGAACACTCCTCAGTCACTAAGTCACCAACTCATGCTAAAAATAATCACAGTCAAAACAGAATCACGTGCACACACCATTCGGCACATTCGATTCGTAACACAATATCACTGCTGTAAATGACCAAAGAGCTGAGAAAACTTACAAATAATTCACAGCACATGCACAACATGAACACAACACTCTTTTGATTACATGAAGGAGCACTTATTTATTTCATTGAACAGAACATTTAAAATTTGGAGAGCATTCATGCGTAGAGACAAATTACGAAACACTCTCATCGAATGAATCCACAATTCAAAATGCACAAGCAACCCAAAACAAAAAGTCTACAATACTCATGCCACACACCTACAGAACATGTAATTTGGAGCTTATCTTCATTATGCAAGAGGCGTCTTCTCAAGATACCAATGAATGTATCAAGGCACGGCATCATTCTTTGTCTGTTTTCTCCTATTCTGCACATGAACTCTGTCATAACCATGCTTCCTCGCGTGCTTTTCTAAGGAGAATCTCTCCTTTTCAATCTAAAAACCCACAATAATGCTCAACCCATGCCTCCATTAATTTATTTAAACCAGCACCATGCCTGCAAGATGAAGAAAATTCAATGCTGACAACAAAAGCACAAGGTGGTGAAATACAATAAACACCATCTCCAATAACCTCCAACAGGCATAGCACCTTCAGCAGGAATACATAATTCCAGTAAAATGACTGATCACACTACCAAAACAGTAATATCTTCACTGTCTTGGAGTAATACTGAAAACATTCTACCATGCTAATGGTTGCAGTATACATGAGGTAACACTGGAATTCTTGTGACTAGGCGAGAGACCAGCTTTACACAGAAATGTTCCTGCTCAGCCAAGCAAAGTCACAGCATGTGTTTCTGTCAGGAAAACTGTTATGAAGGAATCGGCTTCATCCCAAGACTTAATAATTAATATTAACGAGAATACTACATTTCATGAGTAATAACAATTAACATAGAATCTGTAAAATGTTCACTACCATGTCCATGCACTTGGACAGAATACCGACTCACAACCTACAAATGTATTGTTGTCTTTCAATAATGAACAAAAAAGAAAAACAAAACATAAGAGTTCCTGTATCTGTGCCTGTCTTCAACATCGGCGTGCTGCTTACTCCTTCCCATGCGTCTCCCCTCAGCTGGTGGGACATCCATGTGGCTCTGCATGGAGACCATCATTTCCCCACTAGCCAGGGGTTGACTTGGCTCTGCACAACAGACTGACTGACAGAGTCGGAAACCATTCCTACCATTCCGCAGCTGCATGGAATGATGTGTCGGCCCTGTTTTACACGGGCTCCCTGCCCTTGCTGCGTGTCCTGTAGATCACAGACACCATCAAGACAGAACTGCTCTGTACTGGAGCTTTCTGGATATTTGCCATTTTTCTTCTTTGTTCACTTCTCTTGGTAGTCTGATGAAAATGAGGTAAGAGAAGGAGTCCTTGAATGCATCCATGAGCCAGCAGAGGGTAAGAATACTCCCCAGGGGTGGAGTTGGTGCTGGTACCTGACTGCGCTTCCTATCTGTCTGTTCCCACCTGTCATCAAGTGCCAGTGAACGGTTGATCAAGTGGCTCTATGATCAGGAGTAAAGTGTACAGGGGTTTGAGACCCAGACATGGGTGACACGTTGCTATATTAGACCATAGCATTGCCCTCACCTTGACAATTGTAAGACACTGTCTCTCAAGACCTGCAAAAGCAATGGCGAGGCAATAGGATCAATTTGAACACCACACTCAACAAACTTTAGGCAAATACAGTTCAATTGTTGTGTGGGCGATAGAAACAAGAATAATGGACTGCTCCCTTTTTTGGAAACTGCATCACTCCTCTTGTGTGATAATCCTGTTTGACACTTGTAAATATTTTTGTAATTAGAGGTAAGCTACCTTTGGTTGCAACATAAAATGGCATGTTGTCAAGCCCATCTCCCCCAGTGAATGTTCTCAGTCATTCTGAATGGCACAATATCACAGTAAAACTGCTTGCAATATCACTTGAAGTAAGATCATAACTCAATCAAAAACCCATTAAAAAGCACCACTGTGTACATGTGGCAAGAACTAAAGCAAAATGTCATTGAAAATCCCATGAATAGCACCAATATTTTCCCTGGCTGGGAAAAACTCAGTCTGAAAAAAAAGGTCAGCAAACTGTCTTTGTCCACTGGTCTGGAAGTATAAAATTAATCCGATGACATCACTACTGCCAAGAACTTCCAGACTCTACTGAGTCTCTGCAGCATCACTCCTAATATCTTCAGTTTCTTTCTCACTCGTTCAGAAGGCAAATGGCGCCTTTATGAGCAGCTTCCAGATGCTTTTTGGCAGCAACAACATGAGAGAAAGTCTTGCCGCACACCTGACACAAGTGTTTCCTGATCTTGTAGTGAATGGTCTCCATGTGGGATGTCATGTTGCACTTCTGGCTGAACATCCTGCCACAGACCAGGCAAGGAAAGGCTTTCTTCTTCTCGTGGACCCCCTCAACATGCTTCTTCAAGTTGTGGTCATGTGCAAATTTCTTCCCGCAGAGTGAACACTCGAACCTCTTGAGCTGTTGATGCACACCTTCAATGTGAACCTTCAAGCCACTCTTGTAGGCAAAGAACTTTCCACAGTAGGGACAGAGATGTTCCTTGGGCTTCTTGACAGTGCCGTGCACATTGGCGAGGTGGATGTTCATGGCATTCACTTTGGCAAAACACTTCCCGCACTGCGGACAAGGAAACTTCTTCTCCTTCACGTGGACGTTCTTGACGTGGGCATTCAGGTCTGCCTTGGCACAGAAACTCTTGTCACAAATGGGGCAGGCATGGCCCCTAACTTTCGAGTGGGAGCTCTTCATGTGATGGTTCAGGCCAGGCTTGTGGCCGAACGTCTCACCGCAGATGTTGCAGCTGAAGTTTTTGACCTTGTCATGCACAGCAGAAATGTGCGTGTTGAGGTAGCTCTTCCTGTGGTACGTCTTGCCACAAAAGGGGCACGTGGGTTTCTCTTTGGCGTCTATGGGTAGAAGCTCTTCAGGCGGGGCGTCTTTGTGCATGGAGACCATGTGAGCTTTCAGGTTGCTGGTCCTGCTGAACTTCTTGTCACACAGCTGGCAGCAAAAGGGTTTCACTTTGTCATGCACCGAGGCGATGTGTTTCCTGAGGTCGTTTTGTTGCTTGGACCTCCAACCACAGTGAGGACACAGGTACCGCTTTTCCCCGATGTGGACAGATTCCCGATGAACCTTGACATAGTGTCTGGTGCTGAAGCGCTTGTTGCAGTCTGGGCAAGGAAACTTCTTCAGCTTGAAGTGGACCGTCTCCAGGTGAAAGGTCAGGTGGCTCTTCACCCCAAACTTCTTATCACAGTGGGCACAGGCATACCGTCGGATCTTTTGGTGCACAATGCTCTCATGAGTCTTCAAATAGCACCGATTTTTGAATACCTTGCTGCAGATGGAACAGCTATGTTGTTCTTCAATGTTGTGCTTAGATTGTAAGTGCTTTCTCAAGTGGCACAAGAAGCGGAAGGCCATCTGGCATACTGTGCAAGTGTGTGTTGTGGCCTTGTTGTGAACACTCTCCAAGTGCACTTTCAAAGTTTGCTTCTTGTCAAATCTCTGGCTGCACTTGGTGCATGAATACAGCCTGGCTTTGTGTCTCCTTTCCTTGTGCAGGTTCAGATTGCTTCGACTGCTGAAGGACTTGGAGCAATCGGAACACTTGTGTTTCTGTATTTTGCTGTGAAGTGCCCTTAAGTGGGCCTCCAGAGCTGACCTCAACCTGAATGTCCTGCTGCAGCGGTGACAGGTCCTGCTTTGAGGCTGGGGCTTGGCAACACGCTGGACAGCTTTAGCCTTGCATCCTGTCTTCTTGGCCAGCTTCACTGGGAAAGAGTCTGGCTCCTCCTGGCAGCTGACAGGTACACTGGAGAGGGAGGGCAGGAGGAACATGGGGGGCGGGTCAGCAGGCGCTCCATCCAACCCACCCTCCCCGTCTCCTCCTGCCACTGGCACATTGACAGAGAAGAAGGCGTCATTACTGTAGTGGCCATTTCCACCCCATATGTCAGGCTGGCAGTCCTGCTCTCTCTTCACTTGCATTGTTCCCTCAGGACCCACAGGGAGACCCAGCCGATCCCCCACACACCCTTCCTGCCCCCCATTCTGCCCTGGGTAGGTCTGGATAGGATGGCATTCTTCCCAGTCCACTGGTTCCTCTTTGACCACCTCCAGCCTGGGCAGACTCAAGTTTATGGGCAAGTCCTCTTCAGCATTCTCTATGTAGACTGACGGGAAGCTGCTGGGAAGAGCGGCTTGTGCTGTGGCTCCGGTGCAGAGTCCTGGCCATGAGAAAGACTGGGAGCCCATGAATGGTGGTGGACGAGTCCATCCATTGCAAAATGGAGGAAAGCCACCCTCCTCTTGAAGGAGAGGCTGGGGGAAGGCTTTCCTCTCCATGATTAAATCTATAGAATAACCCAAAACAATTTTTTTCAGATTCAGTTCAAACCTCACGATGATCACTCTACTACATACTGCTAGTGCAGGCAAAAGTCAGCGGGCAGTGACAGTTTTGTGGATGAATCACACACGCTCATGCCTTGTCTTCCTTAGTGGCCTGATTCCACCAGGAGTGGAGAGGTGCTGGTCTAGGATTGATCATCCTCAAGGCAGATAAGAAAGTTCTTTGCTTGGAAAGGCTTGACAGGAAGTGGGGAATAGACACCTTCGGCCCAGTTTGGAGAGGACTCCTGAAAAACAGGTGCAGACAGTTTCTTTAACGATCAATGACATTACATGTACTTCCACTTGCATTCATCAAACAATCAGAAGGTAAGTGAATTTTCTAACTAACCCATGCTTTGCTCTGCACACGTTTCTGTTTTCTATCATTCTCATTCTCAAGAGTACCAAAAATACGTCGTGACAAAAGCTTCCGACTAAAATTGTATTCTTTCTTGAACAAAAAAAATTTTTGGCCCTGAAAAGGGCCGTTTGTTTTTTCGTCTCGAGCGCTGGCCGTCAGGCGTGAACCCCTGGGGTCGTGCCTGGCGGGTCTGGCTGCTGCAGCAGGTCTGTGGCCAGCGGCTGCGGGTAGCGGCTCCTGTTGGTCGCTGTGGCGCAGGCGGTGGCGGCTTGAGGCTGCTGGTGTGGCTACGAGACCTGTGGCCCAAAGCAAGTTGTTGGCTGGCCTACAAAGAAAGTGGTTGGCAGAAAGTGGTTGGCGAGCTTTCGGAGTACTCTCCTTCATCTGGCCGTAGTGCAGAGAGACAGCGGGTGGGGATTACTTATGACCGGCAGGCGGTGAGAGGAGTTCAACCTCTCAGGCAGAAAGCACGGGAGGCACGTGTGAGGTACAGCTTCCTCATCTGTAGTGTGCCATGAACCCCAGGTCGCGGTTGAGCCCTGCGTGATGGGTGTTCAATCTTCTCACGAGCTTCTGCTCTGCCACGCGACGTTGTCGGGTGTCATGCAGGTTGCCTTGCAGCACGCTCAAGAGCATGTCTGATGCCGAGTGCTCGTGCAAATTGAAGTGCTCAGCCACAGGTAGAGGCGACCGATTTCTGATCGTGGCCCGGTGCCCGTTCATGCGCTGCCTCAGTGGCTGGCATGTTTCTCCTACATACCACGCATCCGGGCACCCTCTGCGGCATCTGATCAAATACACCACGTCATACGAGCTGCAGGTGTAGTTGCCTCTGACCTGGTGTACGGTCGCATTCCTGGTAACCGTGCTATCCGAACTGACAATGGCACAAGTGGCGCATCGTGGTTTCTTGCATGGTCTCATACCGTCTGCGGGTGTCTCTGTGTAAAGCCTACTGTGGACCAGCAGTCTTTTTAGGTTGGGGGGCTGCCTGAAGGCCAGCACAGGGGGAGTCGGCATAGCCCGAGAGAGGCGCCTGTCGTCATCCAGCAGGTGTTGGAGGTCATTCAGCCCACGTTGCAGTTTTTCCGCCCCTGGGAAGTAGTCCACCACGAATGGGATTCTGCCGGTTCCTGAGTTTTTTTCTCGTCGGACGAGGAGGTCATCGCGTCTCTGGTTGGTGGCTTTCCTGAACTGGGCGCGAACAGTTTCGCGTCGATAGCCACTGCGGAGAAGTGCGGTTTCCAACTCCTGCAGATGTCCGTCCCGGTCTTGGTCGTTGGAGCAGATACGATGTATCCGTATGGCTTGTCCATATGGGATCGCATCCTTCACATGTCGTGGATGTGAGCTGGTAAAGTGGAGCATCTGCAGGTTGTCGGTTGGTTTCCTGTAGAGGGAGGTGTAGATCTGGCCTTCTCTCACGTAGACTCGAGTGTCTAGGAAACTGACCGACACCGGGGAGAATTCCATGGAGAGTTGGATGGTCGGGAGAAATTGGTTGATGTCTCTGTGGAGCTGTCTGAGTGCCTCTTCACCGTGGTTCCAGATGAAAAAAACATCGTCAATGTAGCGGATGTAGAAGTCGGGATGGAGATTCTGTGTGGCGAAGAAATCCTCCTCAAACCTATGCATGAAGAGGTTAGCGTACGTACTGTGGGGCAAATCTCGTTCCCATGGCTGTGCCCTGCTTCTGGAGATACACTTTGCCGTCGAAGGTAAAGGTATTATGCTCCAGGATGAAGCGAATGAGGGCTAGGACGGCATCACGGGAGGGGTAGTTGTTCTCCTGCAGGATTGATCCGACGGCTGCGATGCCTCCTTCGTGGGGAATGCTGGTGTACAGAGCTGAAACATCCATCGTTACAAGGAGAGCACCTTGGCGGACTTGGGAGTGTCGTGACAACTTGTCCAAGAAGTCCGTGGTGTCACGGCAGAAACTTGGTGTGCCCTGCACAAAGGGTTTCAAAATGCCCTCGATATACCCCGAGATTTCCTCACACAGGGTTCCCATACCCGACACGATGGGGCGGCCGGGGACGTTTTCCTTGTGGATTTTGGGGAGCAGGTAGAAGGTACCGAGGCGAGGGTTCCGGGGTATGAGATCAGAGACTGACTGGAGATTGGATGGCAAGGTTCCCACCAGCTGGTGCAAATCTTGGGCATGTTGCTTGGTGGGATCAGACTGGAGGGATTGGTAATGCTGGGTACTTGAGAGTTGTCGTAGGGCCTCTTTGACGTAATCGGTGCGGTTCAAGAGGACGACTGCTCCCCCCTTGTCTGCAGGTTTAATGACGATGTCCTTGTTGGCATCCAAGGACTTAATCGCCATCTGCTGTGCCGGGGTAAGATTATGGATAACCTTTCGGTGGTGGCTGAGGAACTGGGCGTTGACGTACTTGCGGAGGGCTTGAGCGTACAAGTCCAACCTTTGACAGCGGCCTTCGGGCAGAGTGAAGACCGACCTTCTCGCGTTGCTTCTGCCGTCCAAAGGAGGCAACTGATCCCGAGTTCCTGTGTGGTCAGGTTGCGAGTCATCATGGAAGAATTCCCGTAGTCTCAGCCGACGGACGAATTCTTCTGAGTCTGCTGCGAGGTTGACGGGGTCCATGGGTTTCGTAGGGCAGAATTTCAGTCCACGCTCGAGGACCTCCCTCTCCGCCGGAGTGAGCGGGTGGTTAGAGAGGTTCACCACCGTGCGGCTGTTCAGGATGGGATCTTCCTCATCGACCCGAATGTTCAGATTCTGTTTACTATCTAAACAGCTTTTCATACTCTTCCACCAAAAATCACATGAAACTATTCACCAGGACTTAAATCTGCTGGATAAGATTCCCTAGCTATAAAATGAATTTGACAACCAGCAAAATGATTGTTATTGTTGTTGCTGATGTAATTTTTCAAAAGCAATAGATGCTTTCATTTGAACCAGAAATAATTTGTGTCATCCTTTACCAAAATTTACACATCTCTTCTATGAAACAAAATTCATGATGCCTTGATGGAGAGACAGAAATGTTAAAGTTTAAACTTCTTCAGCCCCATAACCTCTCCATCCTTCTTAAGCTTTGATGCAGTCGTCGCTGCTTCTGAGTGGGACAAAGGGCTGAATGTTTTCATGGTGTGCATGCCAGAAAACAACATGGTTTCAAGAGCCATGCTAACAGTTTTTCCATTGCCTTACACTTACTGCAATCCATTTTTTTATCCAACACAAACATGCACACACACACACACACACACTAACACAAACACACTAACACACACACACATTATTTGTAGAGTTTTTTTCCATGTGGGAGTCACATATAAAGGTTTGCTGTAATCTGCATGCCCTACGGCCCCTAGTCATGAGAATATGACCAATAAACCGATCAGAGTTTTCTGAGGAAGGTTAATACACATAGGCTTAGGATGCCAATGCTCCAAATTTTTTTATAAATTTTATTATGCTGAACTTATCTAATAGAGTGCATACATGCTTAGCTGACAACAACGCATGAAAAGAAATCTTGTGACATATCCACAGAAACGTGATTTTTAGGGAGGGTGGTGGAGTGGGGGATGCATTTTTGTCAATGCAAACAAAAAAAAATAGTGGAAACGCATGTTAATGCATCAAGGCAAGTTGTCATTAAGGCTTGAAAGGCATGTAGAAATAAATAATGACGCAGAACTATCACAAAGCAGCAGCATACATGTACATGCAACATCCCCAAATGTTCAAAACATCAGCGTCTAGGCACGCCCCTTAGTGGTTGTTTTAAACTACAAACACGTGTACCTCTTTCCAATGTATAGTAATAAATTAGCCATCATTTCCATAGTCTGAAAAAGGCATGAATCCATATGAGCATCTGAAATGTACATGACTCTCCGTTACTCGCCACTTCACACCTGCTGATTTGAAACCTTCGCCAGCCGAAACCTTCGCGAGCCGACACCTCCCTCCATGATTTTTTTTCTCGACAATATTGGTAATGCTAGAAACAATCCCGACCCTCCTGCGTTGGCTAGGTGCTTCATTCAGTGTCTTATACTCGCAACCGATTCATGAGAAAGGTCTACGGCACGTATTACTTCTGTTGTGGAATCTTCATTCATCATAAACAACCGCTTTGTTCTCGAACCCTAAAGTAAGTCGCCTAATACTAATAGCGCGTGTGCCTAATAGAAATAGTAATACTAGTACTAGTAGAAAGCAGCCATGTTCCTAAGTTATAGGCGCGATCTACGTGCATGATCCGCATCAGAAACCACTCTTCAAGAGACAAAATATGTTATGCAATGCATTATGCACGACTGTATACGCACCTACATTCAAAAGCATTCAAAGCGGTGTGAATTTCTGCTGCTCAGTTGGTAATGTCCGATGGTCGTGAAAGTGCATCCAAGGAAGGGTAACTCTAATTTGTGTTGCCACTCCATTCCGTCTCGGAAGGTTTTGCTCTTGCTGCCTCAAAATCATCTTGTCTGCGTGGAGACTGTGCGCATGGTCTGGGGTTCGCATTTGCCTCGTGTGAACGCCGGAAATACCTTTGTCTCAAAAGCGCTGATTATTGAATCGATATTCGATGTCAACGTATGTGATTATGACTATGGTAATGATTTTGATAATCACAGTTCAGTTCAGTTCAGTTCAGTTCAGTCTCTTAACCCTGAGATGGGTTGTTGAGGCACCACTGATCACCTGATGACTTTCGGACATCTTCCTCCATCGATCTCTATCCTCTGTGGCTCGCTATGAGTCAGCAAAGGTCAAGCCTGTCCACTCTTTGATGTTGTCTTCCCACCTCTTTCTCTGCCTGCCTCTCCTTCTCCCACCTGGTACGGTACCTTGCAGGGTGGTCTTGGCCAGCCCACTGCCTCTTGACACGTGACCGTACACTTCAGCTTTCTGCTTTTCACGATTGAGAGCAGGTCTTCGTACTGTCCAAATGCTCTCCTGATCCTGTCGCTGACTTCCTCGTTCGTGAGATGTTCAGAATCTTGCGGTAGCATCTCATTTCCAGGGCTTGTATCCGTCTCTGTAGTTCAGATGTGAGTGTCCAGGACTCGCATGCATACAAGAATACGGAGATGGCCAGCGTGCGCATGAGCCTGATCTTCGACGCGAGAGTGATATTTCTGTCACGCCATATTGGCTTCAACTTTGCCAATGCTGCTGTTGTTTGTGCTATCCTGGACAGTATCTCTGGTTTGGATCCTTCATCAGTCACAATAGATCCCAGGTATTTGAAGTTGTACACAGCTTCCAGGTTTTGGCCCTTTGATTTCCATTTTGAAGCCCCTAGGGTTGTCGTCATCACCTTGGTCTTCTCGGCGCTGATCTCCATGCCATATATGCCTGTGAGGTCTTGTCAAGGTGCTCGACAAGACTAGTCAGCACAATACACAGCACGAAAATGTAATGCAACTGCGGCAGATACAGGCATGCAAGTCCAGGTCTAACATGTGGTGGGCACTACACCTCTGATTGCCACTGGCAAAATCATGATGTGCAGCACAATACACATGGAGAGTACCTACGTGTGATTGTTAACTGTTGGATGGGGGTAGAAAACAAGCGACGGTGTGTGTGTGTGTTCGTGTGTTCGTGTGTGTATGCGCATGGGTAAATGTGTATGTGCTCATATGTATGTGTGTTTGTGTGTGTGTTACTGTTAGTCTGTGTGTACATTTATGTGTGTGCACAAGTGCGCATGTGTCTGTGTATGTGTAGTGAATCTAATCTAATCCAATCTGAATCTGCTTAACTCATACGTAATGGTGCACGGATAATTAATGCACTGTCATTCTGGAACACAGAATGTCCCACATAGACAGAAAGTAGGAAAGTGAGTGAAGGTGTGGACACTTTAATTGTCACCTGTTCACTAGTCACATCAGCAGTCCTGACACCATTATTGATGTCATTAGACACTAAGGCTACAATGTTTGAGGTTTCTGTACCCAGGACTCCACAGAGCTGCCAGATATACACACCACCCGGCATCTCAGTAACACCATTACTTACTACCGTGTATATGCAATGTTGCAGCTAGCTTCCCTCAGTGTAAAACACAATGTAAGAACAGCCAATGGCAAACTTCAAAAATAAGAAACATTCTCAAGTCATTTTCACTTCTTTATTATTAAACTTCTACATAGTTAAAATACACTTTTACAGGAAAATAGAGAAATCTCAGCATCAACTGGCATTCACAATAAGTAACATTGCATGCGTTTGACAAGATGTATTCTATGCATCATTACTGTGTGCCAGCACGCGTACCAAGTCTTCCACTCAGGTGTATTACAGTCACAACTACGATGTGTAACTTGCACCTTAACATCTAATTTCCCCCCTCCTCCCCCCTCAGACCAGCCCTTTGTAACTCCCCCCCCCCCCCCTTATTGTCTCCCCCTTTCCAATCATGACCCTCCTCCTTTAATCTTCACCTCTGACGACATCCACCCCTCCTACCCACCACAAGTACAGCCTCCTTCTCTGCACCCACTCCACCCCACCCCATGTCTCCTCCCTATCTCTGTTTCTTTCCCTCAATAAATCCCCTTCCTGGAATTGTATCATCACAACAGCATTATTTCCCCACTATCCTTGCTGGTCTGAGATGACAGCACAGAAAGATAGTGCCAGTTAAAATAATGTTTGTAGTGCTCTTGAAGTACTTTGGTATGTTGAATAAAAAGGTTATTAAAAAATTAATTGAAATAGCATAAAATCATCCCTGAGATATGCTGATTTCAAATCTGTGCTCAGATTCTTCGGAGCTTTTCCCATTCTGGAGCCTACAGATGACACACAGATGTTTCTTTTATATATATATACTGATGTTTTTGATAAACATGTATTTGTATAAAATATATTCATTAGTACAAAATACACAAGTGTACCAAAAAATCAGAAGTCATTTTGATTTCTATTCTCTTACAATGGGCAATAGCAACCAAATTTCTTGATCTTTCTCAACTATTGTGACAGGACACTAGAACAGCCCTGGCTGTTTGTGCTTCCTGCTTCATTTAGAACCCATCTTAGCCACTGGAATGACACAGCTTGAAAACCAAGTTTCTAACATGGGACAACTCTCTCTCTCTCTCTCTCTCTGTCTGTGTGTGAATAGATCTACAATCAGATCAGCATTTCATCCACAATAAATGAGAAAAACTGACAGCATCAAATCTATGATCTGGTCAGCATTTCAATCAGTGACATTGATGGCATCAGATCTACTGCCTGTGCATACAAAAGCATGTAAGTAATGAGCATATACTGTATGTGTTTGTACATCTGTACAAGTGGGAGCATTTGTACGCATAAGAGCTGGGAAGTACTCATACAACATGTATCAGGGAGCAGTCAGTCATTTTGTACATGGGCTTATCTGAATGCAAGTGGGTGAGGCCTTATCTTCAATGTTTAAAAATGACCTAAATCATATTGAATTATAAAATATCACTCAGTGTGTCATCTAAACTTGGTAATATCACATCAGAAGGTAAAGATATTTTTACACACTGTGACTCTTCATTAATTTAACTGTGGGTAATCAAGCTCAACGCTTTTAACCCCTGGGCATCAGGCCACTCATATTGCTGGTCCAACAATGTCTCAACTCCCTGGGGAGCATACGTCTCAACTCCCTGGGGAGCATACGAAGAGGCTGCAGACGAAGGCATCACAAGTCAGTTTACAGCGGTTTGAGGAAGCAGTCCACATGCTAATGTGATGTCCCTGAAGACAGTTCTACATGGACTGAGGGTTCATTCAGCACAGCAGGATTGTGCAGCCACTGAGAATAAGCTACTGGCCTACTGGCAGGTTCACCCTGGTTTGATCCAGAGTGCAAAGATATACATGTACATGTGCCAATACCACACATGCATGCACTAGGAAATAAAAAAGTCATGTATCTCATAATAATAAATATTTTGTCATACAAAAGGTAGTGAAAACAAAACATCCACTATCACATCCCAAAACGCAGGTGAAGCCTGTGATCAGGCACAAAAGGTTCATTTTGCACCATCAGTTCCAATCCCAACTGATTTTGATCCTTCACCCCAATTCCACAGCATCCAAGTAAGTCTGTCACCTGCACAAGTGCAGGCAGATATCTTACATCAAACCAGTTTGCCACCATTTTTATTTGTGCTACCATTCCAATGCCACTTATTTCAACATCAGTTTCCAGAACAAACTGTCCATTTCTTGTTGTGTACAAGTCTGCATGGGTGTCTGTGATGATGATGCAGGATGCTGCAAGATTATGTGCACTGTCACACAACCACCAGCAAACAGTGACTGTCCGAGAAACTCCTCTTGAATGTACTGCAGAAGAGGCTAAACAGTTATGGAGAAGCTTCTCATTTAGGACCCCTTGACTCAGTAGTAGGATTCCAGATGCACTATGAAGATCTGACTTCCTGGCATCTGTCAAAGAGAACTTTAAAACTTTTCTGATCATGTCTGAACGGTCCTCAATATGAGTATGCCTGGCATGAGATTAGTAAGTTATTAAAAAAAAACTCAAACTCATAATTCTGCTTGAGAGAGGTGCTTAGAGATTTTGGAGGAGGTGAAACAACTGAACTCTTAGTACAGATTTACCATGAGCAGTAGAGACTGAAAAAGTCATCCAGATTCTAGGCGACATGCATGAAAGCAGTTACACTGCTGTATTCCAGCCAAGTGACTACCCATCCAGAAAGCAGCCTTGGATGTCAACATCTCCAGAGTCTAAGCAAGGGTACCAACAACAGGGTCTCTCTTGTGCCTCCAAAAGATGAAGAAGATCTTCAGCAAAAGGATCAGAATTCCAATGGCCAGAAGAACTGCAGTGAAAATGGAATTGGTTTTACTTGGGTCCCAGTTACGGGTCAGACTGCCAACGAGAGCCACGATGATGACAAGGTAGGGGGTGAAGGTGTACCGAGTGTACTTGTCAAAGAGGAAGAGATCCGTGCCGACAAACAAAACAATTTCCGCCGAGAGAACAGCCAGGGCGACTGTGCAGGCGGTGGCTTGACTGATGGCAGGGCTGGACCAATAAGCAATAACGGTGGCCAGGTTGAGCAGTGTGGCTATGGTGGTCCAGGTGGCGTATATGGCAAATCCATTGTGGACGAACAGTCTGACCATCCAGATGTCAGTCTTGCTGCCCTGCTTGAGCATGATTGCCGTGTTGGTGTACAGCGCACGGTAGGTCAGCACCAGACACAGGTACAGGGTAAAGGCAATCAGCATCAGCACCGGCAATGCCACCTGACGAAGAAAAAGACAGTGATGGTCAGATGGGCTGCATACCAACACAATACAACCATCAATAATCAATCAGCCAATACTTTGACTAGCTGAGACACAGCTGATACAAGCACCTTGAGTACATGGCTGAGAGCACATTGCCAACACACTCATCTCTCTCTCTCTCTCTCTATATATATATATATATATATATATATATATATATATATACACAAAGCACACTGAAAATACATACAAATACGGATACTAACACAAGCACACTGACAACATACACATCTACAGATACAAATGCACATCGCATGCATACTGATGACATATAGCACAATGACAACACAAAGCACACTGACAACCCCACCCACAGCACACTCCAAAATAACACACTGATGATACAGCACACAACATTGATGACACAACACACATAACAATGACCACACAACACACAGAACACTGCTGACAACACATGACACACTGCCAACAAAGCACACAGCCAACACAACACACTGGCAACACAACACAAAACAATACATTTAATTACATTACCAACACAACACAATGCCAATATGACACACTGCCAACACAACACACAACACACTCCTAACATAACATACTACCCTCACAACACACTCCTGACACAACACACTGCCAACACAACACAACACACTGCCAACACAACACAACACACTGCCAACACAACACACTGCCAACACAACACACTGCCAACACAACACACTGCCAACACAACACACTGCCAATACAACACAGTGCCAACACACCACACTGCCAACACAACATACTGCCAACACACCACACTGCCAACACAACATAAACCACACTGCCAACACAACACACTGCCAACACAACACACTGCCAACACAACACACTGCCAACACAACACACTGCCAATACAACACAGTGCCAACACACCACACTGCCAACACAACACACTGCCAACACACCACACTGCCAACACAACATAAACCACACTGCCAACGCAGCACACTGCCAACACAGCATACACCACACTGCCAACACAACACACTGCCAATACAACACAGTGCCAACACACCACACTGCCAACACAACATAAACCACACTGCCAACACAGCACACTGCCAACACAGCATACACCACACTGCCAACACAACACACTGCCAACACAACACACTGCCAACACAACACACTGCCAACACAACACACTGCCAACACAACACACTGCCAACACAACACACTGCCAACACAACACACTGCCAATACAACACAGTGCCAACACACCACACTGCCAACACAACATACTGCCAACACACCACACTGCCAACACAACATAAACCACACTGCCAACACAACACACTGCCAACACAACACACTGCCAATACAACACAGTGCCAACACACCACACTGCCAACACAACACACTGCCAACACACCACACTGCCAACACAACATAAACCACACTGCCAACACAGCACACTGCCAACACAGCATACACCACACTGCCAACACAACACACTGCCAATACAACACAGTGCCAACACACCACACTGCCAACACAACATAAACCACACTGCCAACACAGCACACTGCCAACACAGCATACACCACACTGCCAACACAACACACTGCCAACACAACACACTGCCAACACAACACACTGCCAACACAACACACTGCCAACACAACACACTGCCAATACAACACACTGCCAACACAACACACTGCCAACACAACACACTGCCAACACAACACACTGCCAACACAACACACTGCCAACACAACACACTGCCAATACAACACAGTGCCAACACACCACACTGCCAACACAACATAAACCACACTGCCAACACAGCACACTGCCAACACAGCATACACCACACTGCCAACACAACACACTGCCAACACAACACAGTGCCAACACAACACAGTGCCAACACACCACACTGCCAACACAACATAAACCACACTGCCAACACAGCATACACCACACTGCCAACCCAACACACTGCCAACACAACACACTGCCAATACAACACACTGCCAACACAACACACTGCCAACACAACACACTGCCAACACAACACACTGCCAACACAACACACTGCCAACACAACATACTGCCGACACAGCACACTGCCAACACAACACACTGCCAACACAACACACTGCCAACACAACATACTGCCGACACAGCACACTGCCAACACAACACACTGCCAATACAACACACTGCCAACACAGCACACTGCCAACACAGCATACACCACACTGCCAACACAACACACTGCCAACACAACACACTGCCAATACAACACACTGCCAACACAACACACTGCCAACACAACACACTGCCAACACAACACACTGCCAACACAACACACTGCCAACACAACATACTGCCGACACAGCACACTGCCAACACAACACACTGCCAACACAACACACTGCCAACACAACATACTGCCGACACAGCACACTGCCAACACAACACACTGCCAACACAACATACTGCCAACACAACACACTGCCAACACAACACACTGCCAACACAACACACTGCCAACACAACACACTGCCAACACAACACACTGCCAACACAACACACTGCCAACACAACACACAACACACTGCCAACACAACACACTGCCAATACAACACACAACACACTGCCAACACAACACACTGCCAACACAACATACTGCTGACACAACACACTGCCAACACAACACACTGCCAACACAACACACACCACACTGCCAACACAACACACTGCCAACACAACACACTGCCAACACAACACACTGCCAATACAACACACTGCCAACACAACACACTGCCAACACAACACACTGCCAACACAACACACTGCCAACACAGCATACACCACACTGCCAACACAACACACTGCCAACACAACATACACCACACTGCCAATACAACACACTGCCAACACAACACACTGCCAACACAACACACTGCCAACACAACACACTGCCAACACAGCACACTGCCAACACAGCATACACCACACTGCCAACACAACACACTGCCAACACAGCATACACCACACTGCCAACACAGCACACTGCCAACACAGCATACACCACACTGCCAACACAGCATACACCACACTGCCAACACAGCACACTGCCAACACAGCATACACCACACTGCCAACACAGCACACTGCCAACACAGCATACACCACACTGCCAACACAACACACTGCCAACACAACACACTGCCAATACAACACACTGCCAACACAGCACACTGCCAACACAGCATACACCACACTGCCAACACAACACACTGCCAACACAACACACTGCCAATACAACACACTGCCAACACAACACACTGCCAACACAACACACTGCCAACACAACACACTGCCAACACAACACACTGCCAACACAACATACTGCCGACACAGCACACTGCCAACACAACACACTGCCAACACAACACACTGCCAACACAACATACTGCCGACACAGCACACTGCCAACACAACACACTGCCAATACAACACACTGCCAACACAGCACACTGCCAACACAGCATACACCACACTGCCAACACAACACACTGCCAACACAACACACTGCCAATACAACACACTGCCAACACAACACACTGCCAACACAACACACTGCCAACACAACACACTGCCAACACAACACACTGCCAACACAACATACTGCCGACACAGCACACTGCCAACACAACACACTGCCAACACAACACACTGCCAACACAACATACTGCCGACACAGCACACTGCCAACACAACACACTGCCAACACAACATACTGCCAACACAACACACTGCCAACACAACACACTGCCAACACAACACACTGCCAACACAACACACTGCCAACACAACACACTGCCAACACAACACACTGCCAACACAACACACTGCCAACACAACATACTGCCGACACAGCACACTGCCAACACAACACACTGCCAACACAACACACTGCCAACACAACATACTGCCGACACAGCACACTGCCAACACAACACACTGCCAACACAACATACTGCCGACACAACACACTGCCAACACAACACACTGCCAACACAACACACAACACACTGCCAACACAACACACTGCCAATACAACACACAACACACTGCCAACACAACACACTGCCAACACAACATACTGCTGACACAACACACTGCCAACACAACACACTGCCAACACAACACACACCACACTGCCAACACAACACACTGCCAATACAACACAGTGCCAACACACCACACTGCCAACACAACATAAACCACACTGCCAACACAGCACACTGCCAACACAGCATACACCACACTGCCAACACAACACACTGCCAATACAACACAGTGCCAACACACCACACTGCCAACACAACATAAACCACACTGCCAACACAGCACACTGCCAACACAGCATACACCACACTGCCAACACAACACACTGCCAATACAACACAGTGCCAACACACCACACTGCCAACACAACATAAACCACACTGCCAACACAGCACACTGCCAACACAGCATACACCACACTGCCAACACAACACACTGCCAATACAACACAGTGCCAACACAACACACTGCCAACACAACACAACACACTGCCAACACAACACACTGCCAACACAACACACTGCCAACACACCACACTGCCAACACAACACACTGCCAATACAACACAGTGCTAACACAACACACTGCCAACACAACACACTGCCAACACAACACACTGCCAACACAACACAACACACTGCCAACACAACACACTGCCAACACAACACACTGCCAACACAACACACTGCCAACACAACACACTGCCAACACAACACAACACACTGCCAACACAACACACTGCCAACACAACACACAACACACTGCCAACACAACACACTGCCAACACAACACACTGCCAATACAACACACTGCCAACACAACACACTGCCAACACAACACACTGCCAACACAACACACTGCCAATACAACACACAACACACTGCCAACACAACACACTGCCGAAACAACACACTGCCAACACAACACACTGCCAATACAACACACAACACACTGCCAACACAACACACTGCCAACACAACACACTGCTGACACAACACACTGCCAATACAACACACTGCCAACACAGCACACAACACACTGCCAACACAACACACTGTCATTACAACACACAACACACTGCCAACACAACACACTGCCAACACAACACACTGCCAACACAACACACTGCCAACACAACACACTGCCAACACAACACACTGCCAACACAACACACTGCCAACACAACACACTGCCAACACAACACACTGCCAACACAACACACTGTCATTACAACACACAACACACTGCCAACACAACACACTGCCAACACAACACACTGCCAACACAACACACTGCCAACACAACACACTGCCAACACAACACACTGCCAACACAACACACTGCCAACACAACACACTGCCAACACAACACACTGCCGAAACAACACACTGCCAACACAACACACTGCCAATACAACACACAACACACTGCCAACACACCACACTGCCAACACAACACACTGCCAACACAACACACTGCCAATACAACACACTGCCGAAACAACACACTGCCAACACAACACACTGCCAACACAACACACTGCCAACACAACACACTGCCGAAACAACACACTGCCAACACAACACACTGCCAATACAACACACTGCCAACACAACACACTGCCAATACAACACACTGCCAACACAACACACTGCCAACACAACACACTGCCAACACAACACACTGCCAACACAACACACTGCCAATACAACACACAACACACTGCCAACACACCACACTGCCAACACAACACACTGCCAACACAACACACTGCCAATACAACACACTGCCAACACAGCACACAACACACTGCCAACACAACACACTGCCAACACAACACACTGCCAACACAACACACTGCCAACACAACACACTGCCAACACAACACACAACACACTGCCAACACAACACACTGCCAACACAACACACTGCCGAAACAACACACTGCCAACACAACACACTGCCAATACAACACACAACACACTGCCAACACACCACACTGCCAACACAACACACTGCCAACACAACACACTGCCAATACAACACACTGCCAACACAGCACACAACACACTGCCAACACAACACACTGTCATTACAACACACAACACACTGCCAACACAACACACTGCCAACACAACACACTGCCAACACAACACACTGCCAACACAACACACTGCCAACACAACACACTGCCAATACAACACACAACACACTGCCAACACAACACACTGTCATTACAACACACAACACACTGCCAACACAACACACTGCTGACACAACACACTGCCGACACAGCACACTGCCAACACAACATACTGCCGACACAGCACACTGCCGACACAACACACTGCCGACACAACACACTGCCAACACAACACACTGCCAACACAACACACTGCCAACACAACACACTGCCGACACAACACACTGCCAACACAACACACTGCCAACACAACACACTGCCAACACAACACACTGCCAATACAACACACAACACACTGCCAACACAACACACTGCCAACACAACACACTGCCAATACAACACACAACACACTGCCAACACAACACACTGCCAACACAACACACTGCCAATACAACACACAACACACTGCCAACACAACACACTGCCAACACAACACACCGCTGACACAACACACTGCTGACACAACACACTGCCAACACAACACACTGCCGACACAACACACTGCCAACACAACACACTGCTGACACAACACACTGCCAACACAACATACTGCCAACACAGCACACAACACACTGCCAACACAACACACAACACACTGCCAACACAACACACTGCTGACACAACACACTGCTGACACAACACACTGCTGACACAGCACACTGCCAACACACACCTGCAGGTACTGACGATCCCACAGCAGCAGCCATGTGATGTTCAGGAGATTGTTGAGGATGTAAATAGCAAATGTTGCCATGGAAACAATGACGGGGTTGATGTAGCGAGGGCCCTCAGGCGTCTGGCGGAAGATGTTGACTGTGACGTAGACAATCCAGAGCACCTGCCATGCATAGATGAACCCCCAGATGCTGAAGGTCCACCCTGCAGGTGTGATCTCCAAGTAGTAGGAGTCAGAAATGGCACCAGTGTTGTTGAGGTACAGTCCTGCAACACCATAAACAATCCACACATTGCTACAACCACAGGATCAGCAGCCACAAATTTCAAAGTGATTATGTGACCCATCCCAATTTGCTTCAGGTAGAAAGGCAAAAAAAATGTTGGGGTAGGAAGGAAGGATTTTCAGCTCAAAGCAAGGTTGTGGTTTTGTGTAAATGTAAAGTCATGTTTCGTACACACACGCACACACATATGTACACACACACACACACACATGCACACACACACATGTACACACACACACACACACATGCACACATACACACACACACAGAGAAAACCTATGCAAAACAGTCATCAGGAAAACGCTGCACTGCTCACCTGGAATGACATTGCCATTGGACACGCCGTTGAAGAAGAAGACGGTGCAGAGAACGATGATGGCGGCGATATTGAGGGCGATGAGCCCAAGGCTGTGGTTGGATTGCATGGTCAGGCCAAAAAATAACTGCAAGGAAGAGCACAGCAACCAAACATTAGCTTTATGTGCGTGTAAGAAAAGAAAAAAAACCTTTTATTATCATGAGGTGAACCATATCATGTACCCAAATTATTAAAACTTGGTAATTCACACTCAGACAGCTGTTCTCCAACTTACTGTAAGTTTGTGACTGTGATACTGCAGAATTCAAGGTGTACAGGTTTTGGTTTTTTAATTTTTTCAAAAGAAAGCCTTGAAGATTTTAAGGTGTAGTAGAAGTATGCACAAAATACCAAAATATTCCTATGACAAAATGTAGATGTAGGGGTAAAATTCCAATACACTCCTATCAAGGTGTAAACATACCAATACACTCCTATCAAGGTGTAAAAATACCAATACACTCCTATCAAGGTGTAAGCATACCAAAAGATTCCTATGTCAAAATGTAGACATGTGGGTAAAATACCAGAAGATTACTTAGTCAAGGTGTAGAGATGGGGGTACAACACCAATTGATTCCTATGTCAAGGTGTAAAGGAAGGGTAAAAATACCAATACATGTACATGCCTATGTGAAGGTGTAAAGTCAAAGATAAATTTTTTAAGTCAAGGCGTAGAAGTATGCATAAATTATCAATAGATTCGTTTGTCAAGGTGCAGATGTATGTATGGCTAAAATACCAATAGACACCCAAGTTAAGGTGTAGAAGTACGCATTAAATACCCAAAAATTCCTACATATGTCACAGTGTTGAGGTATTGGTAAAATACCAATAGATTCCTATTTCAAGATGTGAAGGTAGGGGTAAAATACCAATAGATTCCTTAGTCAGTGTAGAGATAGGGGTAAAAATTACTAAAATTTGAATAGATTCCTATGTCAAGTTGTGAACATAGGGGTAAAATACCAATAAATTCCTAAGTCAAGGTGTAGAGGTAGGGGTAAAATTCCAACAGACTTCTATGTCAAGCTGTGAAGGTAGGGGTAAAATTTCAATAGATTCCTATGTCAAGGTGCAGAGGTATAGGTGGGTGGCACTCGATCTTCACCAGCAGTTCTTTGCTGTTAGTTTAAAGCTGCCCTGATTCCACAGTTGTGTGTTTTAATGTGTGATCTACGCCAGTAAAGTTGGAATGAAAATTTTAACTTTTTAGCATAATGAAAACTCACAAGACACGATCGAGCTCTACCTCTGAGCAAGAATAACTAAAGGATAATTCAAAATAAAGTTATAGCAGCTTTTCATCGAATATCTGCACATCAGTCATTTAGAGAAAATGGCCATTGAAGTCAGCAATACATGTATAAGTGACCAAAAGCTGTGACAGCGTACAAAAATCATCATGCGCATGCGAAAATCGATCGAGTAAAGTTTCTGAAACTGTAGCCACTGTGCTGTACAACTACATCTACATCACTAGTACTAGACCCTGGTGTCCCAACAAGATTCCCTCCACACTTAGTGAATACAGAATTGTGCCCGTCCTCCCATCTTCATGACAACAACTATAGTTCCAGCGGTGCAAGTTTATCGACAAAGTACAAGTACGTGCTTTCGATGGAAAAACACATGGAAGAGATCAACATACAAACACTTATTTATCGTACGCGGGCGCGAAGATAGATGAACACTCCTACTGGGATTTCATAATTCATGCAAATCTCACAGTTTACTCCAACGAACTTTACCAGCACAGTATAATAATTATTACAGTACGCTAAATTCGACGCTTAAAATACACAAGTGACAATCAACGTAAATGGCAATTAACTTAGTTACGAAGTCAGCGTGAGGTAGGGTCAGCAGAAAGATAGCATTAGTTACTGGACTTCTGTCCAGCCAGCGAATATTCTCCTTAGATCCGTGCACGTGGCACACAGTGTGTATATTATTCTCAAATCTGGTGTTTATGTAAGTGCGCATAATTCGTACAAGAGGCAATTCCACACGCAAAACATGGGCTGACAAAAATATCTTCCAATGGCAGAGCGCTACTGACGCCTTTGCTCCACTAATGCCAGCAGTGATTGGCTGCCACAATGACGCTTGCGGTCACACCTGCTCAGAAAACGTGACCATGTGACGCCAACCACCCGGTGTTCCTCGCCCGCAGGCCCCCTACAATTCGGACACCCAAAACCTTGCACGAGACGTGCACCAACAATCGATGTACGGATTTAGACATTAGAGTTACGTCCCTTCGTTTAGTCAGATCCCCAGGCCCCCACCCCCACCCCCCATGACCGCGTTGTGCAGACGCGCTCGAGGTCCTGCGAGGAGGCATGGGGCGATGTCAAAATGTGTCTAAAATCGCGTAACTCCCTTATCAGCTGGAATACACATCTTTGTTTTCGGGGCCTGCTCTAGTTGCACCCGCACAGCCTGCCCCAAGCAGCATTTTTGGAACGTTAATAGCAGAGGGAATAGTCACCTACATTTTCCAAAATGAACATACTATTATTAGAAGAAAAGGCCCTTTCCCAATACCTCCTGATCCTGTTCCTCTCACGGGTGAAGATTAATATATCGACAAAGTACACGTGTATCCATAGTGCTTTCAATGAAAGAACACATATATGGAAGAGATCAACATATAAACACTTATTTCTCGTACGCGGGCGCGAAGATAGATGAACACTCCTACTTGGATTTCATCATTCATGCAAATCTCAGTTTACTCCAACGAACTTTACCAGCACAGTATAATTATTATTATAGTACGCTAAATTCGACGCTTAAAATACGTACACAATCCCGATACATGTAAAATATGACAATTAACTTACGAAGTCAGCGTGAGGTAGGGTCAGCAGAAAGAGAGCAGCAGTTACTGGACTTCTGTACAGCCTGGGAATACTCTCCTTTGTGCCGTGCACGTGGCGCACCGTGTGTATATAGTCTGGGGTTTATGTAAGTTTGCATTACCTCGCCACACGTGCTCAGAAAACGTGACCATGTGACGTCAACCACCCGGTGTTCCTCGACTGCAGAACCCCTATAATTCGATCACCCAAACTCGCGAGATCTTGGTTTCCTTGCGTCTGTGATAATCGAAAGCTTTACATTGTGTCGCAAATGCAGGCTTTCACACTGCTAAATAGCCACACATCGCACACACAGAAAATATATAAATGCTGCTTATCCCAATGTCCTGCTGAGGTCCTGGAGTGACAGCACGCATAAAAATTATAAGCATGCACTCATGTCGTAAATCTTACTTTAGTATTAGTCAAAAGATACATTAACTTAGCCAAATGCCTTAATTATAAATATGCTTCAGACTTCTTTAGGCAAGTCTTTCAATCAACATATAGAACTGAAGAAAGATTTATTGCCTTCAGAAATGGAACTTTAGACACATATCAGAGCAAATATTATAGTCACCTATATTTCCAAAATGAACTTACTATTATTAGAAGAAAAGCCCTTTTCCCAAAACCTCCTGATCCTGTTCCTCCCCACCCCACCCTCGACTGGACCTTATCACAGCATCTATTCATATGTGCAAGTGTGTCTGCATGACTCTCTCTCTTGCTCTCTCTTTTTTCCTATCTTTTCCTATCTTGTTGCTTGTGTGGACATTGTTTGATGGGAAGTACGTATGTGTATGTATTTCCCTGCTGATGTATTTCCCTTTCTGAAATAATTTTTTTGAAATTGAAACCTACAATTAAGCATGCAAACTAGTCAGTTGAAACGCATATTTTCATGAATATATGCGGAAGCATGGAAGCAGGTGAAGATTAAGGGCTCCATGGATAAAAAAGGAACATGTTGCACTTTTACAGTCTTACCAAAATTCCCCCAGTCCTTCTATTCCACGTTACAAGTTCTTCTGCTCCAGCTGCCGCTGGATGGGGGTCAGAATAGACTCACCGTGTCTCCCTACGCGCTTCGCAAGAAAGGAATAATCAGGGAAATCGTGCTTGAATTGCTCTTATTCTCACCAAATCTTAATGATGTATCGTGATCAATTGGCTTTTCACCGCCTAAAAAGCAGATAGACCGTATGAACTCTTTCCACCCATCCACCCTCATTCAGCATGCCTGAACTGTGTCAGATCGACCCATCCTCTGGCACACTGCCGCGGTGTATATATAATTATAGGAGATGATGTAGCAGTCACAGGTGACAAAGCTTCAATCATTTTTCTTTCCTTTTCACGCGTTTGTTGTTGTTGTGAAAATGAGGCAGTGCGCATGCAGAGTAAAGTCCATGCGTACGCTGAGGAATGTGCTCACGATAAGTAGGCTGTGACAGTTATGCTTTTCCCCCAATATGCTTTGCCCATTGTTTAGAGTGTGTAAGCCAGCCAGGCCTCAAATAATACTTAGTTATTAAAATCAGCCATGCCTTGAGCGTAGTTTAAGGTGGTGAATCGATGGAGAGAGCCAATTGGAGTGACATTCCTGAATGAGAGACTTTGAAATTAATTACGTCATACAGTGACTGATGACGCGATACAGGAGGGAGACTTTGATACCATCTGGAGAGACAAGACGTGTATTCCTGTCGGGAGAGAGAGAGAGAGAGAGGGAGAGAGGGAAAGGACGGACTTTGGTTCTCAGTGAGTGGATGATCCTCTTTCCAACAGAGGGATGGGTATCCTGTTTTCCTGACGGACTGATATGCTGCTCGATAGCACTGCCATGATAGTCCTTGTGCTTGAGACCTGTACTTTCTACTGCCATGCTGTTTGAAGATCTAATCTCCCATGTGCCCTGTGCGTCTACACGTTTGGGTCCCGATGAATTCCTCGCTTCTCTGTGTGGGAAGCGTGCCCAGACATATCCCAAGCATGTCTGAATAGATGATCCACAACCGTCAACTTCAACGCTCCGGATCCAGTTGCAACAAGACCACCCCTCGAACCATCTTCCAATTGACTGTTGGAAAAACGGATGTCAACGGACAGGACCCCTTTGGTCGTCGTGGGATTTCCCGTGTCAGAAAAAGATAGGTGAAACATTTTCTTTATAGGCTGGCTGGCTAATAATAATAGAAACAATTATTTAGACCATTTGTTTTACAATTGTGAATTAGTAACAATCAGTTGACTTAAGAAACAGTTTTCCCATTTGTCTCTATTGTATCATTTCATACTTTCTAGTAACAGTTGAGATAGTTTATTGTTACGGTACCCCCATATCATAACCCTAGACAACAAGAAGAGCCCAAAATTAATAAGAGGACTGGGTGGGTATGTAACATATGGCGGCTCGTCCGAAGATCTATTTTTAGACAGATAACCTTTGCTCTCATGATCTGCTACATTGTGTGACCCTATTCTGTAACAGTTTTGGGGCTTTCGTCCAAGATCATGTGCTATTAACTAGTTCATGCAAATGCAATGGTAGATTAAATGTGAAGTTGATTTGCCTCAGTCACTATATTGCATGTTCAAATCAGTTACTTCTGTGAAACAATCCTGAGCTTACATCATACAGAATTTTACGTTTACAATTCTAAAATGGAACTCAGTGTGGAAGATGTATGCCAGATGGATAAATCTGGTTTGCTTGCAGCTGCAAATGAGTTAGGATTAGAAGTAGAAGATGGAATGCATAAAGGCCAACTCTTGGCGAGAGTTGTCAGATGTTTGACTGAGAAGGAGGCGAGTGAGGTGGTTAGTACCAGTGCAACTGCCTTCGTTCTATCAGCTCCAACTGGGGCGAATGGAGGTCTGGATGAGGAAATGAGACGTTTAGAGATAGAAGAGAGGAGAATGAGAATGGATCTGGAAAGGAGGGAGAGAGAGGAAAGACTGGCTATGGAGAGGGAGGCAATGGAGATAGAGAGAATGAAACTTCAATTACCCCCTTTCCCATTGGCCGATCACACGGTAATAGATCTCAGGCAGTACAGAGATGCTCCCAAGTTTTGTGAGGAAGAAGTAGACCAGTACTTTCCGGCCTTTGAGAGGTGTGCAAGCGAGTTGAGATGGCCAACAGACCGTTGGGCGCTGGCGCTAGGCTCCCATCTCACTGGTAGAGCTCTAGAAGTCTATCATACCCTTCCGATCGAAGAAGCAAGAAACTATCGGGTGTTGAAGAGAGAAATTCTCAAGAGGTATTCTTTGACTCCTGAGGCATATAGGCAGAGATTTAGGAAAGCTTGCCGTGGTCAGAATGACACGTATAGGGAGTTTGCGTACAAACTGAAACGTGAATTCTCCCGCTGGTGCGAAAGTGAAGGGGTAGATTCTTTGGAAGAGTTGCAAGAATTGCTGATCCTGGAGCAATTCAAGAATTCAGTGGGTGAGAAACTGAGGACCTATTTGATTGAAAGGGAGGTGACGAACGTAGACAAAGCTGCATGTCTGGCGGACAATTTTCAGCTCATACATGGCGATGAGAAAGAGGGGAAGAAGAAATTGCAAACGTTTTGGAAAAAGAAGGACAACCGACAATCAGAGATAGAAGATCAGAAGAGATCTGATAGAATGGGGGACAGGAGACAAGCAGAGGGTAGAGGCTTCAAATGCTACAATTGCGGGAAACCCAGTCATCTTGCAAGAGATTGCAAGGCCAAGAAAGTAGAAAAGGTCGCATTTGTGAGGAGACAGAAAGAGGAAAAGCTAGTGAATGAAGGTGGAATCATTAGCACATTGTCTGCCTCAAGACAGGAAAATAGAGAGAGTCAGCTGACAGCGAGTGATAGCAACAAGGAAAGGTCGAGACAGACTGAAACTCTAGACGAGAGTTTTCTTCCATACATGTCAGAGGGCATGTTGACGGTAGGTTCTGTCAAGAAACCAGTCAAGGTTTTTAGGGATACAGGCTTATCCATTACCATAGTGAAGCGAAGTCTGCTAGGGGATATGAGGGAGATCTCCACAAATAGCCAAGTAGTTTTGGCAGGGATCTTTGGGGAAGCCAGGAGTGCTCCCATGAGCTCCGTGGAGTTAGAGACGCGAGAGTTCTCTGGTGAGGTCACAGTTGCGGTCTGTGACGAACTCCCTATCCCGAGAGTGGATGTGCTGATCGGAAATGATGTGGGTGGAAGGAGTGTGAATGTATCCCCAGTGATGACGAAAGAACCAGTCCTAGAGAGAGTAGAGGAAGATTCAGATCTGTTCCCATGTTGCGCTGTCACAAGGTCTCAGGGTAGAGACAGGGCCAAAGTAGATTGTCCTGAAGTGTGTCTCGAAGACAACTTTCTGAGTGATATGCTGGATGGAAAAAACAGCATAGACAGAGACAGAGACAAAGACAGAGTCAGAGACAGAGACAGAGACAGAGTCAGAGTCAGAGTCAAAGTCAGAGTCAGAGACAGAGACATAGACAGAGACAGAGACAGAGTCAGAGTCAGAGTCAAAGTCAGAGTCAGAGACAGAGACAGAGTCAGAGACAGAGACAAAGTCAGAGACAGAGACAGAGTCAGAGTCAGAGACAGAGTCAGAGTCAGAGACAGAGTCATAGTCAGAGACAGAGATAAAGTCAGAGACAGAGACAGAGCCAGAGACAGGAGAAGGATGCAGAGTGAATGTCATCCGCTGTCGTGTGTCATGTTGTGGAAAACGCCTGAGTCTTGTGTGGAGACAAGTGTGGAAAAGAGGGGTGATATGACTTATGTCATTAGCACTCCTGACAGTGGAAAGAAAAGTCGGCTGTGCCACATCAACATGCTGAAGAAGTTCCACGAGAACGAACAGCGAGAGCGAGTGGCATGTGTGTCAGCAAAGTTGGAGATGAGCGAGAAAGGGAGAAGTGAGATCACTGCACTAGGAGAAAGTGAGAATGAAAGTATGCTGGCTGATGTGAAGAAAGTTTGCCAAAAGAGGTCAGTGTGTGCTGACGAGGGTTCAGAGGGCAGTCAAACTTTAGTGGCTTGCCACATTGGTAGTAGTCTGTCAGTGCCACTGCTAGAACACTGTGAATCTAGTCTAGAGAATGTAGAGTTGTCTTCCTTGGAGGAGCACTGTAAACAAATCAGTCAGAGAGCCAGGAAGAGATTCAAGGAGAAGCACATGAGTGTGTTTTCTTTCTTGAGTGATGTGAGAGAAGAAGTGATGGAAGCTATCACATATGCTGTAGAGAATCGAGGAGAGGCGAGACAGCGAGAGAGGAGATTGTACGACTGGAGAAAAAGGAAAAAGCGATCTGAACTTCGAGAGATGGATGAAATAGTGAGAGAATGCTAGTGTTTTCACAACGAGCTGTTGACATTGGACAGATATCCGCACTGCTCAGTTAGCACACAGCATTTCTGGTGGTCATAGTTTATACACATCGTTTTTAACGGTGTTGTTGTCGTGAACACAGGTTGGGGAATGGTAGAGTTTGATATATTAGTCGTCTATTTTGTTCAGTGGTCTACTGACTTGTGCAAACGGTATTTCTGTTTTGTTGTGGAGTTGCTTCAAGTTCGTTTTCTTAGCACCGTGAGATTTATCTCCAGTGGAGCGGTGTTGGGACTGACCCACATTTTCTCCATGATACGCTTGTTAGCTGAGTATATGTGACCTGTAAGAGTCGCCACGAGAAGGAGGCCTGAGGTGCTTGAGTGCCTGTTGTTGTGGGTGTATCGTGCCGAGCATCGTTGTTTTGGAGTGTGATATATCATATGGCTCTATCTGTCCATATGTTCATTCAATCTGTTTGAGGTCTTTCAGCCGTGTTAAATCTAAGGGTTCTTTAAGCTAGCACGGAATTTAGTATGTTGTTCATCCCTTCATGGAGAGACGTAGTAGTTCTTAGTTTCTGGATTCTTATGGAGGCAGAAAAGTGTTCCTGCTGGTGATGATGTGTTTATTGATAATAATTCTGAAGCATGTGCCTGGCAAACAGAATGTGATTGCTGTCTATCTAGATAGTCTAGAGTTCAAAGCAGGAAATAATATTGATTCCTCCTTTGCTTTTCCTGAGAATACAGAAGCCCTCATGGATGTAAATACTTTTACGTTACCTTCTTTTAGAATGGCAATGTCATTTTGTGTGTGAAAATTTTGTAATTTTGAGTAAGACAAAATTTTCTCTCTTAGGAAGGGAGGATTGTGACAGTTATGCTTTTCCCCCAATATGCTTTGCCCATTGTTTAGAGTGTGTAAGCCAGCCAGGCCTCAAATAATACTTAGTTATTAAAATCAGCCATGCCTTGAGCGTAGTTTGAGGTGGTGAATCGATGGAGAGAGCCAATTGGAGTGACATTCCTGAATGAGAGACTTTGAAATTAATTACGTCATACAGTGACTGATGACGCGATACAGGAGAGAGACTTTGATTCCATCTCGAGAGACAAGACGTGTATTCCTGTCGGGAGAGAGAGAGAGAGAGAGAGAGGGAGAGAGGGAAAGGACGGACTTTGGTTCTCAGTGAGTGGATGATCCTCTTGCCAACAGAGGGATGGGTATCCTGTTTTCCTGACGGACTGATATGCTGCTCGATAGCACTGCCATGATAGTCCTTGTGCTTGAGACCTGTACTTTCTACTGCCATGCTGTTTGAAGATCTAATCTCCCATGTGTCCTGTGCCTCTACACGTTTGGGTCCCGATGAATTCCTCGCTTCTCTGTGTGGGAAGCGTGCCCAGACATATCCCAAGCATGTCTGAATAGATGATCCACAACCGTCAACTTCAACGCTCCGGATCCAGTTGCAACAAGACCACCCCTCGAACCATCTTCCAATTGACTGTTGGAAAAACGGATGTCAACGGACAGGACCCCTTTGGTCGTCGTGGGATTTCCCGTGTCAGAAAAAGATAGGTGAAACATTTTCTTTATAGGCTGGCTGGCTAATAATAATAGAAACAATTATTTAGACCATTTGTT
>JAWQFJ010017171.1:12500-17500 GCA_034096865.1 Theodoxus fluviatilis
TGTGTTGTTTTTTTTAAGAGGTGGTACACCTTCAACATTTGGCACGTAATTTTTAAACTTGCCAATACATTTTTTAAGGAACACCTATTTAAAGTACCCTCCGTTATGTAGAGCAAATAGCAATTGTATACCTGTCGTTCTGGCAGCAAATCCCTCCCTTGCAAACCTTTCGCGGCCACTACGAACCAAATTACATAGACAAGTTTAGCGCGACAAAGATCATATCGATAATTCGAGGAGCCCTTGTAGAGCCATACTGGAAGCAAGTACCTGTTATGCAAGAAGGTGGCATTGTGCGATGAAACCAGCTAAGCAATATATCGGGGCTCATTGCATTTCTCGTTCGATAACACCTTCAATTCTTGCAGTCTCGTCAACACAGCGCCCTGTTTGCTTTCCCCTTCTCATCGGGTAGATGGATCTCTGCCAGCGTACTCAAGTGCTATTCCTTCCCCGTATGTAAACATCTCATATCCATTTCCTTCCTCCTCCGACACTTCCGATCCTGGGATCCAATTAGCAGGTATAAAGGATCACCTAGAAGTGCTTCTCTGGGCATTATCCATCTTTGATCAACCAACATTCCGTTACTAAGAGCACGTTTGCTCATTTATGAACAAGCGAGGAAGGTCTCATATGGTTCTTCAACGCAGCTGTGGTTATTTGCATTCTTGATCGTGTGAGATGTGTCGATTTTCCTTTCAGATGAGAGCTTGTGACGAGTAGGGTGAAAAGGCTGGATTTTGTTATTGTATGTATATCAGTAGAAAATCGTCAAATGGACACAGGTATACTCTCATTGACGAATGCAGAAAAGTTACAATATTATTTATAGGATCTATTTCAATATAAATGTCGACCTTTACTGGTGATTCGAACGTACGGTCAGGTGGTCGTAATCTGACCCTGTTTGGATGCTTCCATTAGTGTCTATAGCTGCTTGGACCACCCCTGGCTGGGCTACTGGAGAAGAACCCAAAAGCTAAGCAGATAGGGATTTCAGCTGATGGAGTGGGCTTAAAACGGCTCCGTCCTTGTACTACATCTTGTGCGTATTCGGCTTGTTTTATCCATCAGTTTGTCAACTACAGGTTTAGTGAGATAAGTAAGTCCATCCATTATCATCACCCACGCAATGCAGAGCTACGGCTCTAGTGAAGCATGCAGCCAAACATCCATCACGTCTGGCAGATAAAGGATAACCACAGCCCCCTCGCTCCACAACCTTTGCCTGACACTGATTCTGCCAATTTATTTGGTCAGCAGAATAATCCCCCAAATGTCCTAGTCAGGTGCTCGACAGCTTTTCGCCACAGTCCACTACCAGCTTGGACTATGCTTAACAACACCAGGCACACGTCTCTGTGCTTCGGTCGTCAGGATCTGGGGGCAAGTCACAGCGGCCTGCTGCCATAGGTCTGTGTCTCTATTGTTCACTATGTTGTTACGGGAATCCACAAAAACGAAATAAAACAGGTTCCGGGTTACTTACATGTCTTTATATTTCAACATAAAACATGCCCGTAACAGGGGTAGAAAAGGAAAAAAAAAAGAATGTTACATTGGTATTTGGTTCAAACACAACTCCACAAGTCTATCCAGCTTTTACACGGCTTTGGCCCCGCACTAGGCTGGCGCCCATTCACCTTGTCTGAAAGGTCTGCCCTGCCTGCTGCCCCGTGTTAGGTCCCATGGCATGCGATCATTCACTGTGCTGCGCCCGTTGGTCTTTCCTCTCTGCTTCAGGTTTGGCTTGACGTCACCTGCCCTTGTCGCCTTGTCTAAGACTTTCCTGCTCTCTCCGCCTCATAGCCCTGGGGTCTCACAGACAAGTCTGGCCGCGTGTTGCTACTGGCAGGAGCCACACACCGGAGCTACAAGAAAGACCTGAGCTCTTGCGTCTTGGCCCGAGAAGGAACTAGTCGGGCAACCAGCCATTAAAAGCCCCCAACTCTTTGTAGTCCTTGGTTCTCCCACCGCCCTGAGCTATTGCTCCATCTGACAACCGCCCTGTCCCCCACGGGGAGTACATACAGGACTAATGGAAACTAGGGAGAGGGAAAATGGCAGGGTCGTGATTAAGGCGTCCTGACAGAAAGGACCACTGTGGCATGCAGGGTTCGCCGCCTTTGAGGGACAGGTCCGGACAGCGGGACTCCGGGAGGTCCCAATGGCGCGATGGGGACAGCGCGTGGACACTGTGGACAGTTGAGATCTGTGTTCCGATCCAATGGCCACGATGGGGACCTGGGAAAAGGGGCTTCAGCAGGGCGCCAATTCCTCCCGCATGAAGCAGAGTGGATCATTGAACACTCGCAGCCCCTATCTCTTTTTCCCCTCCCGCTGTTGGCTGCCACCGCGAGTTATGAAGGGCGGGGTGGGATAGTCGATCAACCCTGATCCAAGATGAAGAGGGCTGGAGACACTCGTGAAGGCCAGAAATCCTGCTGGTTTTCGTTGTTTGAAGATTTATGATGACCTGATGCCTATTGTCATAGCGGCTGTCAACTAGGTTGTCTCCAGAGAGTGTCTTTGATCTGGCTGGGTGTTACTGTCAGTGGAAACATCTCGTTTTTCATTTGAATCTGTAAATTTGCGTTGGGCAGTCATGCAAAACAGATACACGTTTGTAATATCGAATGTGTAACAATATTAAAACAAACTTTTCTGACCCTTTTTCAAAAGTATTCAAGAACAAGAACCTCATGCATAGATAGATAGATAGATAGATAGATAGATAGATAGATAGATAGATAGATAGATAGATAGATAGATAGATAGATAGATGGATGGATGGATGGATGGATGGATGGATGGATGGATGGATGGATGGATGGATGGATGGATGGATGGATGGATGGATGGATGGATGGATGGATGGATGGATGGATGGATGGATGGATGGATGGATGGGTGGGTGGGTGGGTGGGTGGGTGGGGTGGGTGGGTGGGTGGGGGGGTGGGTGGGTGGGTGGGTGGGTGGGTGGGTGGTGGGTGGGTGGGTGGGTGGGTGGGTGGGTGGGTGGGTGGGTGGGTGGGTGGTGGTGGGTGGGTGGGTGGGTGGGTGGGTGGGTGGGTGGGTGGGTGGGTGGGTGGGTGGGTGGGTGGGTGGGTGGGTGGGTGGGTGGGTGGGTGGGTGGGTGGGTGGGTGGGTGGGTGGGTGGGTGGGTGGGTGGGTGGGTGGATGGATGGATGGATGGATGGATGGATGGATGGATGGATGGATGGATGGATGGATGGATGGATGGATGGATGGATGGATGGATAGATAGATAGATAGATAGAATTACTTACAAAACTTTTGTGTAGCAAACACTAAAGCAAGTACGCTTGACACAATTTTCTTGCTGACGCACTCAACACTATTTTCCCGAAACGTCCGATCGGCCAATCACCCCTGGGTGAGAGAAGACGCACCATCACTTCTTTTCCACCTTCCAGACGAGACCAATGGACACGTATCCTTTTCATTCACCCCAAACCTATAATTTCCTACTGGACACACTCAATAGGAGGGCTACGCCCTGAGCTGTAGCAAGAATGGAGAGGAAGTGGGGCAGGAACAGTACCGGGTAATGGAGATGTGAACGCCTTGTCAACTGCAATACGTCCTGTGTAGGGAAAACGTGCACTGCTCCACGTATGTTGCTGGGGGAACTCCTTCGCAGGTCAATGCACAGCAAACGAACCCCCCCACCATCACCAATACCCCCCACCCCCACCCCCAGCGCAAGAAACGGGTCTCGGCTGAACGCGTTCCTTGTGTGAACGGTATCGATTCTCTTGTGCTGGAAGCCAAGCGCTCTAACACACAAGGCTGCCATTCGTCTGGAATAGTTGCAACCATTGAAAGGTGATCTAAGTAACTGGATGAAGACTCGACGAAGAAAGAACTTTGCGATATTAATTTCTTTTTTTTTCCATTACAGCTTATATTTAATCGTATTAAATGTGCTTGCCATCACTGTATTTACATAGGTACAGAAAGGTTAATTAATAAACATCGCAGAAACCAGTGAGGAAAAGAGAGACTTAGTAAGCAGAAGGAAGGGGTGGGGTAGGAGTGGGAGGGGGGTGAGGGTGAATGACACAACTGCAACATGAGTGCATGAAAAGGTGCGAACTACTACTGCAAAGTAGGGTGTGTATTCATAGGGCAGATAAAATGACAGCAGGTATTTTTCCACTCTGCAGTGCCGTCAGCAGTTCGGATTTGGCAAGAGTGCCAACCCATTGAAGCGCTTCAAGAATCGGCAGAGCGCTTTGACTTGGTGCCAGAGCGGTGCCACCAGAGGAATGAGCCAAAAGCTGGCATTGGAATCGAATGTCCTGTGCCAAGGGGACCAGTCTTGTAGTGACGCAAGGCCCAGCCTGCCAGGCCTCCTGTGCCCAGAGGCGCATTGTCCGTATTGCAACATGCGCTTATCTAGATTATCATGCACGCACTGTATCCTCGAGCTCACAAAGATCTTTGCACCAGATGTGCCGAAAACCAAATCTGCCGTATCACGATAGACTTCGGTGAAAAATTTCCTCTACATGTACATGGAGCGGAACAGCATAGCGACTACGATGGGAGATTTTCATAAGCAGAGGCTACCTTTAACACATGCCATACGAGGGCAAGGACAATTTTGCACAGGAAAAGCCCCGTAGTAAAAATAAGTATACATATGTGTTGATAAAATGTTCCTTAACTTTCCCAAATAAAAATTGTCTTTTTTGTACCTGACATGTTAAAGCCAATGAGCTGTCATGGTTTTTGTTCCATATATCTGCCAAAAATGACACCGGTTGAATTTCGAAACAAAACGTAAAATTTCTGAGTAATTTCTTTGTTCATTGGTCACGTGTTGAATTAACAATACACGAAATCATCAAGCACATCGTCCAAATCGGAACCAATAGAATTTTGATTTCGATTCATAATGAGTCATGGCTGTAATAAAGTTCGCAAAAGACACGCTGGAGGAAGTTTCTCTGCATGTGCATGCATTCACA
>JAWQFJ010017171.1:20000-62500 GCA_034096865.1 Theodoxus fluviatilis
AGACATGAGAGAAAGAGAGAGGGAGAGAGAGAGCGAGAGAGAGAGAGAGAGAGAGAGAGAGAGAGAGAGAGAAGCAAACGAGCAAGTGAAAACTTTCATAGCGAACTCGTATGTCACTAGGCCTGTACACTGAAATTCAGAATCCACTTCTGCGCCGACTCATTTTGTCTGCATGACTGCCGTTCTTCAACTGAATGTATTATACATGTATAGGCTTGAGGTCTACCAACGTTTTTTCCGTAGGTTAATAAACACAGAATCACGCATCTGTGACAGCGTTATACTGATATAGAAGAGCCTATTTAGAATAATCCCCAAAGACCTCCCCTTTTCTGAGAACATTCATGCATCAAGTGTCGAGGGTAGACTAATACGATGGTTTTACTATAGACAGCACTGGGCGATCTGGGAAATTGTGGCCGCTGCTTCGTGTTGATCGAACTCAAGACATTATTTTGTCTCGTCCCCTTCTCATCGTCACTGAGGTTACCGTCCTTTCCCTTCGCCATAACAAATTCCACTCTCATCTGATGAAGAAGTTGTACTCCAAAAGCATGAAGACGGTTGAAATGAATAATGTTGAACAGCGTGCTCACTGACGTTATGCTTTGTATTCTAGTCACTCTATGTTTCCTCTAGTCCAGTTCTGGTCTGCCTTGTGATATAAGGAATTGCTGAGTGCTCTGTAGGTCTAGCTTTGTGAATGTGCAGAGTTCTGATAATTGATTAAGGGGGAGGGAGGAGGTGGAGAAGGGAGGGGGGGGGGGGGGACGGAGACGAGAGGCGCGGATGAGAGTGAGTGGAGTTGGCGGGGTTGGAGAGAATCGTGGCTGATGGACATGCAAGGGAGGTAACTGGAGCCTCTGACCACAGGCTGCGTTCAATGCTGCCTCCTGATCAAGTCCTTTACGTTCAGATACTGTGCATGTACTGCGCACACTTTATGGGAAGCTTTCAGTCTCAGACTAAAGGACTAAGAGTGCCTCTCCTACGAAATGTGATTTTGGGATGGGGGTGGTGCGTTTCCATTTCTGGCAGCTTCCAATCTTAGTGTCAAAATTGAGAAAGACCGCACGTGGAGTGGTAGACTATTTTTTAGTCTAATAACGAATTTATAAGCGAAATAATAGTACTAGGAAGATGTCTATAATGATGATGTTCATGATTACGAGGATTGTAATATGTACCTTCCTTTTTCTGTCTTATCTTACACAAATAACTTTTTTGTGGTAGACCATTTCTCTGTGAAGGAGAAAGAGTTCCAGTTACAGAACTGTGATTTTTTTAAAATCACGCTCAGCCAAGTTGCAGCTTTAAGTGGAGCGTGCCGACCTCGCAGTGAAATGAATTTTCTGGCAAACTACTCCGTTCACTCTCACCACTAGAGTTGCTGCAGATTCGATTTGAAAATAAGTTTAAAACTGGGAGAAAGTCCAGTAGAGGAGGTAGAGGGGGTAGAGGAGGTAGAGGAGGTAGAGGAGGTAGAGGAGGTAGAGGAGGTAGAGAAGTAGAGGAGGTAGAGGAGGTAGAGGAGGAGGAGAAGGGTCTGCTAGACGATAGTAGCCTGGAGGTCTAAACATCATCAAAGACAGAATACAGACACGAGGTTGCAATGTGTTGGAGTGATTATAACAATAAAAAATATACACATGGATAAAAACATGAATACTTTCTCTCGCTCTCTCTCTCTCTCTCTCTCTCTCTCTCTCTCTCTCTCTCTCTCTCTCTGTATGTGTGTGTGTGTGTGTGTGTGTGTGTGTGTGTGTGTGGAGTGTCTGTGCGTGTGTGTGTGTGTGTGTGTGTGTGTGTGTGTGCGCGCGTATGTGTGTGTGCACAGGTTGATATGTCGTTGTTGTTTGGGACCACGTAGATTGCAACTACAGATCTACTTGTTCACATCCTCACTTAAGACAAATGCTTAAAATCTTAATGTTAAATCCTTGTTCTTTTGGGGTCTATTCGACATTTTCTTGAGATAAGTAATTTGAAAGTAGGAGGGTCTAGCAAAGTAAAGGCTTATCCTTATGTGTCACGAAATACATGTAAATATGTAAATATACTGCATATAATCCGTCTTTGTTCGCAAAGTCGCAGAGAATTGTGACTCGGGCTATGCTTGATGTTGCCTGCTGAAAAGCTATAAATGTTACAAAGTGGAATCATTCCACAGAAATGCACAGTAAGTACTGCTCCGACAAGACAAGCGACCAGTGAGAAGATTTCGCTCAAACTTAATCGTGCGGATCCTGCTTGGAGTTCGGGCTCAGAGCAGACGAGAAACATGGCGGCCGGAACCAAGACGGAAGAGCGGCATACCACGTGATAGAGAGTAAAAAATACAGGTAAGCTATTTCTTCTCCTGTTTTAGTCCACTTTTCTTCCAAACGTTTGGTCGCAACGTTCTTTTCCTCATACCGTGTAGACTTGCTCAGTTTAGTCATTAGAATTGTTTCACTCTTCGGTTTGATGGTGACGCTGACAGGACGAATTGTACCTCCAGAAAAATCCTAGAATGCAGATTTTTGCTGCAAGTTCACAAGCATCCTTTGAAGCTGCGATCAATGTGAATGTGAACAGTGTTTACTTCTACTCTGAATCGTTCTTTTTCTTTAACCCGTTGCATATGCGATTTCTGTTTTTTGCAGTAGCTTTACATAATAGGATAGCCTATTAAACATTTGAAGGAAGAAATCTCTGAGATACCATACAGTTCATTTGGCCCTTAAGAAATTTCGCGGATATTTTCTACCCTACTGGCTCTTAAGAAGTCGGACGCCTATTTTCCACTCGACTGTCCTACTTCCCCCGACCAACTCCCACCCGCCTGCCCGCTAACCCTCATCCGCCAGCCAACTAACCCCCGCCCACTAACCCCTGCCCGCCCGCCCGCCCGTCCGCCCGCCCGCCCGATAACCCCCGCCCGCCTGCCCGATAACCCCCGCCCGCTTGCCCGCCCGATAACCGCTGCCCGCCCGCCCGCCCGATAACCCCTACCCGCTCGCCCTCCAGATAACCCCTACCCGCTCGCCTGCTAAACCCCACCCGCCCACCCGCTAAACCCACCCGCTAAGCGCCACCCGCCCACCCGCTAAACCCCATCCGCCCACCCGCTAAACCCCACCCACCCGCTAAACCCCACCCGAAAAACCCCACCCCACAGCACCCTTTACCTCTTCCCATCTGTCCCGGATCTCTCTCCACGGTGATAATCTGTTTCCATTCTCAGCTCATGGCCCATGAAGTCAATTGTTCATTTCTGCATTCATTTATACACTTAACCTTTTTTTTTCAGAACACAACCTCCGAGAGGAAGAAGGAATTCTTCGCATACCTGGGACTTAAAAGGTAGATTCTACTCGTAAATGCGGGACGTTATTCGCTGCGCGTCAAATACATGCAAAATGTTACAAACATATTTACTATAAGAAAATAGCAATGGCGGAATATACTTATGGACATTTGCAACTGTGCGTGAGTGAGCCAGTCTAAACAAGTTTTCGAAAAGTGCCCGTTAAAATTGCTAGGGAGCTATGTCATATGTGCGCATTTCTGTAGCTCAACACAGTAGTAAACATTAATCATATATTTGGTTTTTATAACAAGTTTTCTCCACAATTTGTATTGAAAACTGAATGAGTTTGTGGTTGAAAAATCTGATTTTGTCATTTGCGATATTTAAACTTGTTTTACTCATGCACAGTCATATAGGCTGGAACGCTGCTTACTGCTTGTACCAAAGGCGGGAACGGCAAGACCTGTGCGGGTGTTATAGAATGTGTTCAGGGTAGACATGCAGCCAATGCCATGAAAGATATTTATAAGCGAACGTTGTTGAGCTTCAGGATAACTTTCATTCAGGAATTTCCCTGATTATTTCATCTATCTTGTAGCTGATTATACTTCTGAATGCTTATTCTTTTCTGGCCACCTGCTAGCCTCACTGTTTGTCAGCCTGTCTGTCCATCTTCATCATCTTTCCTGTCCTTTGACTCTGCTGAAAAATCAATACATGTACCCACACAAACAAAATCATGTTTTCGCAAAACAATGATATGTGGGCGTGTATTCCTGTTCTCTCAGTGTGACCCTTCCAACTGTACCAGATGACAAACTGTCCCAAGTGCAAAGTGGAATCCAGCAAAGGAAGCCAATAAGATGAGATACATCGCACTACATAGTCAAACATTTTTTTAATGCAATGACAGAAACAACATTGTTAAATCTCACAACTGCAGCAGGTAGTTCATAACAACATTGTTTGGTGTAAAGTCTACTTTCGTAATATTGAAAATTATCAGATCTTTTAGAACTGGGTTTCATCGATGCAACGTTAATTGTTAAAGGCAATTAGATTCGACCCATGCTTGACATATTGACATTAGAAATAGGGATTGTGAAACGATTTTGTAATACGCATACACATTCGCAAAATGTTATAATTTTATAGGACCATTCTTTGCTTAACTTTAACATTTTAGAATTTCAGTTTATTTTTATTTTTTGTCCAATGAAGAATGACTGCGAACTTGATGCACACTCACTATTTGAACAGCACGTCAACACGTTCACTTCTTCCGAAGCAGCATGAATCTGGAAACCTTCCACACCAGCTCAAGTTCACAGAAGAAACAAGGAAGCGGAGGTCCCCAGCACCGGCTTTGGCTGCATCGGTGTCGTCAACAAATCCACTGTCGTCCCAGATGAATCGGGACAGAAAGACCAGTACCCAAGCGGCCCATCCACAGCGATTTGTAATCATCCCCATGGACACCACTGAGGAATCCGCAGCTGTGATGCAGGACGAGACAACAGTTCAGTCTGGGGAACCCAGTGTGACCATGTCACCAACGGCTCGTTCAGTGTTACCGTCGGTCTCAGGCTCAGCATTCTCCCCCTACGTGAAGCCGTCCGATCATACAACTCGTGGCAGCGAGCTTGAGGCAACTAAAGGAAGTGCAAATGGTTTAGACGCTGATTCTTCACACCTTCCAGAGTCAGAAACAAGGTGGTCCGCTTGTACTACTCTTGGATCGACAAAGGAGGAGAAATCCTGTGCGATCTCAGGCGAAGCAGCCTGGAAGAATGTTCCTTTGGCTTTTTCAACACCTCCAAAATCAAGGATGAATGATTGTCAATTTTTAAGAGCGCAGGAAATATCCAGCCCTCCAGTTGTTACACTCTATCCCGTCAGTTCCACTCTCTCGATGCCCGTATTTTCCTTCCCTCCTGTGGCGCTGGCTTCTCCACAACGGCATCACCACAGAACAGCGTTCTCAGCTGCAGCAGAAACCTTGCTGACCAGTCCAGAGATGCATCAGTCACGGGCAAGTCTCGAGCAAGCGACGGGAACTGCAGGTGTTACTCTTACCTCTGCGACCCAGTCACAGGCAGTCCCCAAAACAACATATAACAGTGGTGTTGAGATCAATGTGGTGGACGTCAACTCGGAAAGTCCAAGGAACTCTCTCAGACATGAACCGCCTGTGGTCGATGAGAAACGTCAACCCCAGCCTACAGCTGTCCGCAAGGGCACCTCTGAGTCACTAGTAATTGTCAGCAAGGTTATGGACCGTATCATGCGATGAGGTTCGCTGAAAGCCCTGCCTACATCTCAAACAAAATCGAAGAACTAGTACCATTACCATTTCTCGAATCATGGGAAATGTGTGTAGAGGATCTTCAGGAGGCTGGGCTCAAGATTTGCTTAAAAGATAACTTACTCATTTTTCACACCACAGAAGCGCTTCGTCAATCGGGATACGGCACACAAAAAGTGGAAGACATGCTAAGACATCTTGACTTGAAAAAGAGGATGGAAGCATCTTCCTCAGTCACTTCTCCCATTCAAATAAATCTACCAGAATGTCGTCCAAGTCGTTTAAAATTATTCAAGGCGCGACAGAGTAGCGCTCAAGATAGAAAGAAAGCAATGAAAAATGCTCCACGAAATTCGAATCGAGTTAGGTTATCTGATCGCGAGAAAACGCAACGGGCATATAGATATGTGTGCGCTTCTCAAGGTCCTCTCGATCCAATGAAAATGCAGGTTTTGGATACAACCTTCAGGCCAGACGCTCCTCCGAGTACTGAATCATTTCGCGTCGGTGGAAATTACTCATTGAAGAGACAGCAAGACTGGAACGACCCGACAACAAATATCACTCCTTGCAAAAAGTCTGCATTGTCCCAGTTGAAGTCGCAAGTTTCTACAGAAGCCAAGCCGGAAGATTTCGCTGCCACCCCGTGGCTGCAGGTGAATAAGCCACAGGGACCCCGATACTGACATTACCAACAGGTTATAATGGACTCAAGGCGGCTAGCGCTTGCCAGATCATATCCTCTGCCATGGGGAACACCGGGGAGGGTGGTGGCTGTCGAATAAGGCCCTGGAGTGACAATGTACAATTGACGGCACAGCAGAAAGCAGAGCTGTTACTTGCTCACTCCGTGGGCCTATGTTCACCAATACCTGCAAGTCAGGTTCCGACAAGTATTGCGCCTCGGGTCACACCGCAGGCTTCTCTGCCAGCATGGACGATGCCGCCCGGGGGATGGGAACTCCCTTCGGCCACGACACAGACATTTGCTTGCTCACTACAATACCTCACGTCCTCCAAAACCTGAAGGTCAATCTAAGACACATGTCATATCGATGGTTGCTGCTGCCGCTGTTCAGCCAGCGCTAACGACGCCATATCAGGAGTGGGCAGTCCCCTGTAACGCGGCAGAGACAAGTACTCGGCCTCAGGCCCTCCATCTACCAACATCTACAAGTCAGATGGAGACTTATGTTGCTCCATCTGTCACATCCCATGTTCTTCATCCGTCGTGGTCCACGCCAAATCAGGAATGGGGTCTCCCTTTGGTCTCGACAGCAACACATGTGCAGCATGAAACTCTGCGTCCAGCAAAACCTACCGATCAGGTAGAGACATATATTGCCCCACCTGTCACATCCCAACTTCTTCATCCGGCATGGACGACTCCAATCAGGGGTGGGGTCTCCCTCTGCTCTTGACAGCAACACACGTGCAGCATAAAACTCTGCATCCAGCAAAACCTGAAGATCGGGCTGAGACATATATTGCTCCATCTGTCACATCCCAAGTTCTTCATCCGGCATGGATGACTCCAAATCAGGGCTGGGTAGTCACTTGTAACGCGGCAGAGACAACTACTCGGCCTCAGGCCCTCCATCTACCAGCATCTACAAGTCAGGTGGAGACTTATGTTGCTTCATCTGTCACATCCCAGGTTCTTCATCCGTCGTGGTCCACGCCAAATCAGGGATGGGGTCTCCCCCTGGTCTCGACAGCAACACACGTGCAGCATGAAACTCTGCTTCCAGCAGAACCTGTAGATCGGGCTGAGATATATATTGCCCAATCTGTCACATTCCAAGTTCTTCATCAGGCGTGGACGACTCCAAATGAGGAGTGGGGTCTCCCTCTGGTTTCGACAGCAACACATGTACATCAGGATACTCTGCGTCCAGCCAAACCTGAAGATCGGGCTAAAACAAATATCGCACCGTCGGCCACACCACAGGTTCTTCGTCCATCATGGATACCGCGCCATTTCAGGGATGGGGGGTCCCTTTCTCCTCTGCAGAGACACTAGCTCAGCCTCGCTCGGGTCCTGCAACCAGCAAAGTCGGAAGGTCAGGAGAAGAAAAATGTTACAATGCCCGTCACTTCTCAGGTTCATCATCCAACAATGACGCCACCGAATCAGCCATGGAGACATCCTTACGTTCTTCAAGGGAATCCCATCCTGCCACAGCTGGGACAGACTGCTTGTGGAAACCTCTTGGTCTGTCCTCCTATACATCCTGTGTTTCTGTTTGTCGTGCCTCGGGTTGTGACACCCCAGCAGGCCCTATCATCTCCCTCTACACTGCCTCTCTGGTGGGTGACACCCCAGCAGTCCCTATCATCTCCCTCTACACTGCCTCTCTGGTGGGTGACACCCCAGCAGTCCCTATCATCTCCCTCTACACTGCCTCTCTGGTGGGTGACCCCCCAGCAGGCCCTATCATCTCCCTCTACACTGCCTCTCTGGTGGGTGACACCCCAGCAGCCCCTATCATCTCCCTCTACACTGCCTCTCTGGTGGGTGACCCCCCAGCAGTCCCTATCATCTCCCTCTACACTGCCTCTCTGGTGGGTGACCCCCCAACAGGCCCTATCATCTTCCTCTACACTGCCTCTCTGGTGGGTGACAGCCCAGCAGGCCCTATCATCTCCCTCTACACTGCCTCTCTGGTGGGTGACAGCCCAGCAGTCCCTATCATCTCCCTCTACACTGCCTCTCTGGTGGGTGACACCCCAGAAGTCCCTATCATCTCCCTCTACACTGCCTCTGGTGGGTGAAAGCCCAGCAGTCCCTATCATCTCCCTCTACACTGCCTCTCTGGTGGGTGACCCCCCAGCAGGCCCTATCATCTCCCTCTACACTGCCTCTCTGGTGGGTGACACCCCAGCAGTCCCTATCATCTCCCTCTACACTGCCTCTGGTGGGTGACAGCCCAGCAGTCCCTATCATCTCCCTCTACACTGCCTCTGGTGGGTGACAGCCCAGCAGTCCCCATCATCTCCCTCTACACTGCCTCTCTGGTGCGTGACACCCCAGCAGTCCCTATCATCTCCCTCTACACTGCCTCTCTGGTGCGTGACACCCCAGCAGTCCCCATCATCTCCCTCAACACTGCCTCTGGTGGGTGACAGCCCAGCAGTCCCCATCATCTCCCTCTACACTGCCTCTCTGGTGGGTGACACCCCAGCAGTCTCTATCATCTCTCTCTACACTGCCTCTCTGGTGCGTGACACCCCAGCAGTCCCTATCATCTCCCTCTACACTGCCTCTCTGGTGGGTGACACCCCAGCAGTCCCTATCATCTCCCTCTACACTGCCTCTGGTGGGTGACAGCCCAGCAGTCCCTATCATCTCCCTCTACACTGCCTCTCTGGTGGGTGACACCCCAGCAGTCCCTATCATCTCCCTCTACACTGCCTCTCTGGTGGATGACACCCCAGCAGTCCCTATCATCTCCCTCTACACTGCCTCTCTGGTGGGTGACCCCCCAGCAGGCCCTATCAACTCTCTCTACACTGCCTCTCTGGTGGGTGACACCCCAGCAGTCCCCATCATCTCCCTCTACACTGCCTCTCTGGTGGGTGACAGCCCAGCAGGCCCTATCATCTCCCTCTACACTGCCTCTCTGGTGGGTGACAGCCCAGCAGGCCCTATCATCTCCCTCTACACTGCCTCTGGTGGGTGACACCCCAGCAGGCCCTATCATCTCCCTCTACACTGCCTCTCTGGTGAGTGACACCCCAGCAGGCCCTATCATCTCCCTCTATACTGCCTCTCTGGTGGGTGACCCCCCAGCAGGCCCTATCATCTCCCTCTACACTGCCTCTCTGGTGCGTGACACCCCAGCAGTCCCTATCATCTCCCTCTACACTGGTGGGTGACACCCCAGCAGTCCCTATCATCTCCCTCTACACTGGTGGGTGACCCCCCAGCAGGCCCTATCATCTCCCTCTACACTGGTGGGTGACCCCCCAGCAGGCTCTATCATCTCCCTCTACGCTGCCTCTCTGGTGGGTGACACCCCAGCAGTCCCTATCATCTCCCTCTACACTGCCTCTCTGGTGGGTGACCCCCCAACAGGCCCTATCATCTCCCTCTACACTGCCTCTCTGGTGGGTGACACCCCAGCAGTCCCTATCATCTCCCTCTACACTGCCTCTCTGGTGGGTGACACCCCAGCAGTCCCTATCATCTCCCTCTACACTGCCTCTCTGGTGGGTGACAGCCCAGCAGTCCCTATCATCTCCCTCTACACTGCCTCTCTGGTGGGTGTCACCCCAGCAGTCCCCATCATCTCCCTCTACACTGCCTCTCTGGTGGGTGACACCCCAGCAGGCCCTATCATCTCCCTCTACACTGCCTCTCTGGTGCGTGACACCCCAGCAGTCCCCATCATCTCCCTCTACACTGCCTCTCTGGTGGGTGACACCCCAGCAGGCCCTATCATCTCCCTCTACACTGCCTCTCTGGTGCGTGACACTCCAGCAGTCCCTATCATCTCCCTCTACACTGCCTCTCTGGTGGGTGACACCCCAGCAGTCCCCATCATCTCCCTCTACACTGCCTCTCTGGTGGGTGACACTACAGCAGGCCCTATCATCTCCCTCTACACTGCCTCTCTGGTGCGTGACACCCCAGCAGTCCCCATCATCTCCCTCTACACTGCCTCTCTGGTGGGTGACACTCCAGCAGGCCCTATCATCTCCCTCTACACTGCCTCTCTGGTGCGTGACACCCCAGCAGTCCCCATCCTCTCCCTCTACACTGCCTCTCTGGTGGGTGACACCCCAGCAGTCCCTATCATCTCCCTCTACAGTGCCTCTCTTGTGCGTGACACCCCAGCAGTCCCCATCATCTCCCTCTACACTGCCTCTCTGGTGCGTGACACCCCAGCAGTCCCCATCATCTCCCTCTACACTGCCTCTCTGGTGGGTGACACTCCAGCAGGCCCTATCATCTCCCTCTACACTGCCTCTCTGGTGCGTGACACCTCAGCAGTCCCCATCATCTCCCTCTACACTGCCTCTCTGGTGGGTGACACCCCAGCAGTCCCTATCATCTCCCTCTACACTGCCTCTGGTGGGTGACAGCCCAGCAGTCCCCATCATCTCCCTCTACACTGCCTCTCTGGTGCGTGACACCCCAGCAGTCCCCATCATCTCCCTCTACACTGCCTCTCTGGTGGGTGACACTCCAGCAGGCCCTATCATCTCCCTCTACACTGCCTCTCTGGTGCGTGACACCCCAGCAGTCCCCATCATCTCCCTCTACACTGCCGCTCTGGTGGGTGACACCCCAGCAGTCCCTATCATCTCCCTCTACACTGCCTCTCTGGTGGGTGACACTCCAGCAGGCCCTATCATCTCCCTCTACACTGCCTCTCTGGTGGGTGACCTCCCAGCAGGCCCTATCATCTCCCTCTACACTGCCTCTCTGGTGGGTGACACCCGAGCAGGCCCTATCATCTCCCTCTACATTGGTGGGTGACACCCCAGCAGGCCCTATCATCTCCCTCTACACTGGTGGGTGACACTTCAGCAGGCCCTATCATCTCCCTCTACACTGCCTCTCTGGTGGGTGGCACCCCAGCAGTCCCTATCATCTCCCTCTACACTGCCGCTCTGGTGGGTGACACCCGAGCAGGCCCTATCATCTCCCTCTACACTGCCTCTCTGGTGGGTGACACCCGAGCAGGCCCTATCATCTCCCTCTACACTGCCTCTCTGGTGGGTGACACCCCAGCAGGCCCTATCATCTCTCTCTACACTGCCTCTCTGGTGGGTGACCCCCCAGCAGGCCCTATCATCTCCCTCTACACTGCCTCTCTGGTGGGTGACAGCCCAGCAGTCCCTATCATCTCCCTCTACATTGCCTCTCTGGTGGGTGAAAGCTCAGCAGTCCCTATCATCTCCCTCTACAGTGCCTCGCTGATGGGTGACACCCGAGCAGTCCCTATCATCTCCCTCTACACTGCCTCTCTGGTGGGTGACAGCCCAGCAGTCCCTATCATCTCCCTCTACACTGCCTCTCTGGTGGGTGACACCCCAGCAGTCCCTATCATCTCCCTCAACACTGCCTCTCTGGTGGGTGACACCCCAGCAGTCCCTATCATCTCCCTCTACACTGCCTCTCTGGTGGGTGACACCCCAGCAGGCTCTCATCTCCCTCTACACTGCCTCTCTGGTGGGTGACACCCGAGCAGTCCCTATCATCTCCCTCTTCACTGCCCCTCTGGTGGGTGACAGCCCAGCAGGCCCTATCATCTCCCTCTACACTGCCTCTCTGGTGGGTGACCCCCCAGCAGTCCCTATCATCTCCCTCTACACTGCCTCTCTGGTGGGTGACCCCCCAGCAGGCCCTATCATCTCCCTCTACACTGCCTCTCTGGTGGGTGACCCCCAGCAGGCCCTATCATCTCCCTCTACACTGCCTCTCTGGTGGGTGACACCCCAGCAGGCTCTCATCTCCCTCTACACTGCCCCTCTGGTGGGTGACACCCCAGCAGGCCCTATCATCTCCCTCTACACTGCCTCTCTGGTGGGTGACACCCCAGCAGTCCCTATCATCTCCCTCTACACTGCCTCTCTGGTGGGTGACACCCCAAGGGGAGATGCAGAGTGTAATTGTACGTAAAAAACGTCCTGCGATGAATCAACTTACTTCTCAACACTCTGCACAAAGTTCTGACACGCAGGACGTTGCGGAAAGTCCTTCTGCGACTCTACCTGTTGCAGGCACGTTGCCAACACTTCCCGTGCAGAACAACCCACAAGTTCAAGACAAGGGAACACCTCTTGGTCGTGGCGCCGAATAACCTTGGGTTTGCCACTTCCGGAGATAGTTTGGACGCGCCAGGAAGTGACGTCAGGCTTTTTCCAACTCCTCCCCCTGCGTCTGGGTCATCTGAAGTCAGAGGTCTTAAGCCGACGGTGGGTGAACCATAGAAACGTTTTTTTTTCTCACTCCTGCTGTCAGTTCAACCCTAGTACCATTCTCCTTGGACAATGTTAGTTGACGCTCCATTTTGGCTTGATATGGGTCCACCATTGCTAACACACGAGACACTCTTCCTCCCTACAACACAAGACGGACATGTCGTCACCGAGGTCATCATGAAGAGAGAGACAAAGATACAAGCAAAACATGGACAATGATAAGGGGGGCACCTTTGGATATAAAGAACTTGCCTGCGTTTCTGCAGGACGAATTAAAAAAACCTTCATAACTGTACACACACACACATGCACACGCACATACACACACACACGCACACACACACACTCACATACACACACACATACACACACACACTCACATACACACACACATACACACACACAGACACACACAAGATGGAAGACAGTACTAGTGAAAACTCATCTACTGCTCTTTTTCACGTGCGCATCTTAGCTATATTGTAAAGCAAATTATAATTGTTTAAACCCAAACATTACAAACTATTTCTAGATGAGAATGCTGGATAAAAAATCCAGAGAGACGATGTGCATTATCAAGACAACTGCTGCATAGGCGACTAGCGTGCACGCGTGCGTACATGCATGCTTACAAACTGGGATGAACATTATACAGATAATATTGTATATACTCTGTTGCTTTATTACTTACTTATTAAGAATGTCTGACAACTAAAATATTTCTCTTCGTCTTGCACATCATACTGCCCATTCCTTCGAGAACTATTTTTTAAATGAAAAAAAGTTGTATTACTGCTTTTTAGGGAATGGCTAACGTGCTATGCACTTGCAAATGCTGTATGTGAATATTTAGTTATAAATATCTTGCATTAATCGAAAAGTAATATTTCAATTATTGTATACTGACATTAATGCACAATGTTTTCATAACAATTCTTAGGCTTTTTTGCTTTTTGTTTATGAAAAAGTAAAGTTCTTCTGAACAGAAGTGTTACCAAGTTGTTTAAGTGTAATCATTCTGCAAATTAATTTTGTGTAGTGATCCTATTATTGTGCTGCTTCATCAGCTTACATAGGGGTGGATATTTGTTCTTAATAAAAGTTTTCTAACATCTACATCGGTACTAAATTACACGGAGGTTGCCTTCTTCGAAAATATGCATATCAAAATTCCCACCTGTCCCGTTGCTTCATATTCCTACAATTACACATTTGTTGTTTCTTGTTTAACCATTCTTTGCAAAGTAAAAAAGGCGAAAACTCTGAATTATCCACGTCTGTCTCTCGGTTCATCTGGTTGGCTAGCTCGTTTGCTGGCTGACTGTCTTGGGTCTGTCTCCTGTTCTGCCTTTTTTGTCTGAATGCCTATCTATGTGCCTGCATGCATGCGTGCCCATCTCTGTCGATTTGGTCATATCTTCAGATTTGGAAATTTCTCTGCTTGGTTGTCTGCGGGATACATCTCTCTCTCTCTCTCTCTCTCTTTCTCTCTCTCTCTTTCTCTCTCTCTCTCTCTCGCTCTCTCGCTCTCTCTCTCTCTCTCTCTCTCTCTCTCTCTCGCTCGCTCTCTCTCTCTCTCTCTCTCTCGCTCTCTCTCTCTCTCTCTCTCTCTCTCTCTCGCTCTCTCGCTCGATCGCTCGCTCCATCGCTCGCTCGTTTGCTCGCTCGCTCGCTCGCGCGCGCGCGCGCGCGTCTATCTCTACATTTCTTTGTCCATCCGCCTGGCTGTCCAATTGCGTATCTGTCTCTACCTGTCTGTGCGTATTGTCTTTGCCTGACTGCTGTCCGCATTTTCTCCTCTGTAGCCTATCCTGAACGAACAGTCTTGTCCACTTTTGTATTAGACAAAGACCTTCCCAGCAGTCAAGGCGTGTAAACGTAGTCTTCTAATGATCTATTCCATGCTTTTATCGAATTATTTTGCCGTCACAAATGCGTCCGTTGCCTTTTGCAGTTAGAAAGCACATTCTTTGTAGTATTATCATGTCTGTTTACCTTTGCTGTTTGATTTTATGTCGTTTTAATTAATAGTTGTTGGAGACAACCTGTTAACTGTTTAAACGACTGATAAGTGATGATAAAACGAGAACAAGAGTTTTAAAGATGTATCGCCTTTTTTACTTTGCACCATTTCATTATTGTCCAGTGTTGAAGGTGCTACATTTGCATTTGCTGTGCGCGGCTGGCAATTACGGCGTTTGAACCAACACAGATTATTGAGTTGCATCCTTGGACAATGTTTCACGTACATTGCCTCTCCTACTGAGGAGTAAAACCAGTTATTGTGAGCTGCACACTGATGGCTGGGCGTAAACTTTCCCCAACATATTTTACTTTAAAGACTGCATATAACAGAAAGGTGGTTGTTACCTTATCTTGCATTTTGTCAAGAATCCTGTCACGTGTTTTGTAGGAATGACAGATGTATTGAACTATCTGCTTGTAATAAATAGAGCCACAAACTCGCCAACAGCTTCAAGTGTTTACATATAATATGTTCAAAATGATGATTCAGATCAGCGATTAGGACGCACACCTGCAATCACTAGCTCGGGGCCGAGTGGTCAACGAGCTTGACCTGCAGTCGCTTGCGGCTGGTGGGTGCGGCGTGTGCAGTTGCTATGCATCGCAGATATATAGGGTTGCATCCATGAACAAGGAGCTTTACTCGCATTGCTTCTTCCCACCCAGGAGTAAAACGGGTATCTGTGAGGGAGGAGCTGAAAAATTGTGAAAGTCAGCTTTGGTGCGTTCATCTGCAGCCTGGTTGCATGGTCCCCAGGGCGTTGTGCAGCCTGGTTGCATGCTCCCCAGGGCGTTGTGCAGCCTGGTTGCATGCTCCCCAGGGCGTTGTGCAGCCTGGTTGCATGCTCCCCAGGGCGTTGAGATGGTGTTGGGGTGATAGAAAGGGTAGCCCATGACATGGGATAAATGTGTGTGGTTTCAGCACCAATGAGTGGGTGGGAAATCGTAATCTATACAGAGCACCTTTACTTTACATCAGGTGAGAATTTCAAAGCTGCAAGAATCCTTATGTGGCAATCACGAGCAAAGCCTCTTCCTGGCCATGCAGGGTTAAAACTATCTGTATGCAAAGACAGTGACGGCACACTCTAGAGCATTAACCCTTGATGTGATCATGCCTTAGTATGGGTATGGAACATTTTCTTTCGATATTCCCTTGGTGGTGGTGGTGTCTGACAGCGTGTCTATTCTCAGTCTGTCACTTTTTTTCTTCTCAGGTGCCAGTACAGGATACAATAAATGGTCCTATGACCAGAGGACAAAGTTCTAAAAATTCAGAGATGTGGGTGGTCGTTGCTACACATTGCAACACCTTCACGTTTATCTTTGTTCACGCAAAAGGCATGTCGTAAATGGTCTTTGCTTATTATGTGCCTTCATAAAATGCGATATGTATGGTTTAAGAAGGAAGGAAGAAAAGGACGAAGATCAACTTTAACTTCCGTTTGTACATTTTTTCTGGTTGTTGGCTTGTCTCCCTACCCGTCCATGTGTGTGTGTGTGTGTGTGTGTGTGTGTGTGTGAGTGTGTGTGTGTGAGTGTGTGTGTGTGTGTGTATGTGCGCGTGTGTGTGTGTGTGTGTGTGTGTGTGTGTGTGTGTGTGTGACATAGCCGTCCCCTTGATTTTCTTAATTTAGGGGTATGATATAAATTTTCTTTCTTGATTCGGAACGGCTATGAACCTTGATGCTTCACTTGGCTTATATTTCTTACATGCCTCATTTCATGCACAAATCACTAGCAAACAAAGGTTACCATGAATAGAAATATTTCTTTAATGTATAAAGGTATTTAATATAAACAAAGTAACTATACCAATACTAATGGCTAATAACCATGCCGGTTTCCAAAGATTGCACAAAATGAATTAATTGATTGATTTTGTCATATGGTTGCAACCACAAAATAAAGAACAGATTCAGTGCTTAAAGTTTCACTTCCTATTAATGTTCACTACTAAGAAGAGGGCTTCATTCTGAAAAGTTCAGATCCTTTTTCCAAAGTTCACTTCACATTCACAGAGGACTGAGGACAGAGAGAGGACAGGTGTCAGTCTACTTATCAGACTTGTTGATAATGGCAGACTTGTTGATGAGGGCACTGTTGGAGATTCTCCACAATGAATCTTGGGACACATCAAATTTGGTGAAAAGAGTCGCTTCGCCTCTGGTGACCGCCAGGCGTAGAGGGAAGTGGCACAGGTCTCGCTTGTCTGACATCCAGAGCCGAACTGGTTGACCAGTCCCTCCCTCCCTGCTATATCCAAACTCCACCGTCCCTTGGTATCACAGACTGTCAGCAGCCGTCCATTGAAGCCCTGGGAATCTCTGATAGCAAGAGTTTCTCGTGGGTATCTTATCGCACTGGCCCCTTCCTTGACCTCTCCTTCCTCCATTTAGTCTCCCTCTCTCCTATTGTTTCATTATCAAGTCTTTCTCTCTGTCTCTCTTCCTTTCGGCTGATCACCTGCAGTCATTCCCCAGAGGGGTCAACTCTCCACTCTATCAGGCACCAACCAGGTAGGGTTTTACTTCTGTAACAGTGTGTGTGTGTGTGTGTGTGTGTGTGTGTGTGTGTGTGTGTTTGTTTGTTCACGTGCACATACATATGTAAACCTCCCCTCTCTACATGAACAATTCAGAAAATTCGTATTAAAATGAAAACAAGAGATCAAAAACTAGCTCTAGGCAAAGATTTTTCTCGACTTTGCAAATGTAGAGTAAAATGATGTGCAAGCTACATGTACAGTTCATGCTCTTGTCAATGAATGATTCAATATGCAGGTAGATGTATTGCTTACCTGTTCTTCACCCAAAGTGGGACGACCAAAGCAGACTTGGCGCAGGAGTCTAAACACTGAGATGAAGGCTGCCGGAATGGCGTGGGCCGAGCTGAAGAGGACCTGCCAAAACCGTGTGCGTTGGAGGAGTGTTGTTGCGGCCCTATGTTCCACAAAGAATCATGAGGCATAAGTGAAGTAAGTCAAGTTCTTCACCCAATCCCGCATTTCTTTTCACAAATCTGGACGCAACACTTTATAAAACATATCAGGAGACTACATAGGAACACGAGCTTTAGTTGTTCTGTTGTGATACTCAAATGTCGTCAAAGAACACCGGTACCTCATCCATCAAATCTGGACAAAACTAAGAGTGTCTCAAGCAAGAATACATTCAACCAATCCAGACACTTCAAACAGGCGAAATTAGATCCGTTTGTCTGCAGATGTTATCTACACCCTACTTAAAGGCTTTCTCTTCGAAATTATTGAATGGAGACTTCAAACTACGCCTCGCCCTCCTCAAAATATTTGCCATCTCAATTCAAACTTCGCGGACAAAGCGAAACTCCATACTGCTGATGCAGACGATTTGGAAAAGGCTGGAAAGCCCCATGAGCCCTGCGTGTCCAGCTGTGTCGTACGACGTGCCGCTGCCAGACAAAGACCACTACAAAGACCTGACCTATTTGACCCCGGCACACCACCTGACAGAGGACGCTGTGGGCAGGTGGGTTATTGCCCCGACTTAGTTGCACCTGACACGAGAGTCGCCTGCAGGTAGCGTTCTTCTTTGTGGCCAGAATCAAATGGACAATCTGACACTAGAAAACCCTGCAGGCAGTCTGGTGGTGTTGAGCGGCTGAGGGGTAGACTCACAGGGAGTAGGGGGTTTGGACGGCCAGTCTGGTTCCTGTGCAGAAGAGGAGAAGGGGGGGGGGGGAGGGAGGATGGTTGGGGGGTGGGGGGGATGGGGGAGTTGGGGCTGCCTCCTGCGGGGTGCGGAAAGAAAGAAGGGGTATGGTGCTTCTTGCCTACTCAGCTGCAGAGTGAGTGGGGATTGGAAGGCCCAGCAAAGCCAAACGGAATCAGGAGAAGCCCTCATGACGAGGATTTCCTCCCGTCTGTCTGTCTGAGCTGCTTATGCTTGTCTGTGGTCCGGCTCTGTGAGGAGCGGCTACAAGTGAGCCTCGTAGTAGATGCTTGAAACGCCCACAAAACCAATCACAGAGATATATCTAACGTTTGTGGTTTTCACATAGATTCGATCGTTCTCATAGAGGAAATCCTGTCAGAGAGCTCTGCTGGTGTCTATATCTGTCTAGGTATTCCGCGCACACAAATATACATGCACGCACGCACGCGCACGCACACTCAAAACCCGCGTGCGCTTGCGCACATATTGACACATACACAAACACATTCACAGACACGCACGCACGCACACACACACACACACACACACACACACACACACACACACACACACACACACACAGAGGCCCGCGCGCACGCACCCACGCTCAAACAATACATATACACCATGTTTGCGTACACACGCGCGCACACCCATACTCACACACACATATGCATTAACACACGAATGTACCTGCACGCAAACGTACTCACACAGACACACACACACGTGCTTGCACATACACACACACACACACTCGCGCGCGCGCGCGTACACACTCATACACTCGCACACACGCATACACACACACACACACACACATGCCCACATGCTTCCACTGAACAACAGCTGGTACAAGCATTTTGAGTATCTGTCTCAGGAGACAGCCCTTCATACACGCATACATGCACGTGCCAACTAATTGCCAAATCAATGAGTGCACTAAGTGAACTTATTTCCCTGTCCATGACCCTTCTGCACTACCACAAGAGGTCGAAGCGACCCCGAAGATCACTGCTCCACCAGAACTTATCAGGTTTATGGGATGTGGTATGAATAAATAATGAATAACCAACCACATTTATCACTGTCTAAGACAGCTGCTTCTGCTGACCACAGGGAAGCTGAGTGGATAAGAGTGTGACATGGGGAGGGGGATGAAATGGAATTTGGGGAGGAGGAAGGGTGTGGAGGAGGTAAGATGAGAAAATAACGTGAAGCAAGGGTGATTAGAGTGTAGAAAGGTAAAGTTCAAGTTCAGGGCGAACGTGCAAGGGTTGGGAGAGAGGGGCTATTTCAGCCTCCTAGTCAGCAAGGAGCAGCATGCTTGCCTGCCGAGGGGAGGTCAGCAAGGAGGAACATAGGCAAGCAGACTCGAAAGAAGCCGAAGATGGAGCAGAGCTAAACAAGGGAGGGGGGAGGGGGTTGATGGGGTGGGAGTGGGAGGGTGTTATCTCACATTAGCTGAGGATTGAAGGGGGAAGGATGTGAGGCTTGAGGGAGTGGCAGGGGGTACTGGGAGGGGGGGGGGGGGGTGAGGCGGAGTGAAAGGGTCCGTTAATTGTTTAGAATAATTAGCATTCCCACGAGTGACCCATCCGGCTACCCCATGGCATGGCCCGATATGAAAGGTCAGTGACCTCACCCCGCGACGAGGTCAGGGGGTCAGACGCTGACGGAAGGCCCAGCTGATCGGGGAATGGACGTAGCAGGCAGCTGAGTGGCCTGCCTGCTAGGTTCACTGGACCAATGTTCCTTCACCCCCTCCCCTCATCCCTCATCCCCCCCCCCCCCCCCTCTTCATCCTCCGTCTTTTTAGTTCCCTTAACATGCACCGCTCTCATAGCTTCTTTACACTCAGACGATCAGCTTCATGTTGCTCCATTTTAGTTTTCAGAATTCACTGCATTTGTCTATCTCACTTTGATGGGAAGCCTTCCTATTTCCTTTGGACTTCTCTGCACTGCTGCCTACTCCACAAGATTTAAGGACTCCTCTTTTTATCTATGTGATTACAGTGGAATCCTCGAGGAATTCAGAGAAAGGATGTAAACAGTAAGTTTGTTTTTAAATCGTTTGGAATCTATCCATTTATCAGGGTTTCTCAGATGTCAGAAAGACAAACGCTCCTTCGGTGAAAAAGCACTCAAAATATTCAGGTGACCCGAAATGGTTGTCCTACGCTTGTGGAAAGTTATTACAGAGGAAGAGCGCGATGTAAAGACCTGTTTTACTTGAGCACTGCGTACACCAACTTCGCCAAGGCAGCAATCTTATCTAACCAATCAGGACGCAGCTCCGATCTAGTTCTGCATCCTGATTGGTTAGTTAAGATCGTCATTACGTCGCAGTAGTTCAAGCCCATTCTGTGAACCCGAGTCAGTAGTGACTGGCGCAGTTCGTAATGAATGCGTAATAGACTTGACCCTTCGCATTACATCATTGCGCCAAAAACAGTTCGTTCTGATACTATTTTTTTCTCCACTTTTTACAAAAATAATTCAGATGTCAAAACTTAAAACTTGTTTCCATTTCAACACAAACATTTTATTTTATCGAATAAATGTTTGTTTATTGTCTCAATAAGTGTAATTTATGAGTTTTGAGCGAAATAATCTTAGAACTACTTTAACAGGGTACGTCAGGGAGCAGAGGGCTATATCGCAAGCCTCTCGTGTGACCTCTATTTGAATATTTCGGACCGAATCCTTCCATCACTGGCGAAGTCTCTAGTAGACTAGAATGGTTCTGCGCTCACTCAGATTTGCTTTGGCGGCACAAAGCAAAATCAGCAGCGGATGGTTACTTTCGATGACAGTCATTAATCAATGGTTGTTTTTTCCATTTTCGAGTGTCAGCTAGGCTCCACTTCTCAAACACTGCGAAAACGTATCACACTCCCTGCAGTAATGGGTTCCCATTGTAAAACACCGCTTTGTTCAATTGTAAGGCCGCTCCACAGTCTAAACATGATGCACAAACACCTCCAAACTCTTTGTTTAGGGCATCCGCTTCACCCCTTAGCAACAGCAACATGGGCACTTTTTGAAAACGTCCATTAAGTGGCTCTGGGTCAGCGACCTTTCTTTATCTTGTGGAGTGAGAGAAGGGGTAAAGGGAGGGGGCGAGGGGTTGGGGAAAGTGGGATGAAGGGGTGGGGATGGGGCATAGAGCAGTCGAGGCACATCTGCAGTGAAACTAGCCTGACTAGTGGCTAGCCGACTACAAATGTTTGGTCAGCAGTTCTTCCAGTTCCACCTGCCACACAGACAAGCTGTTCAGTAAGACAAGCCATACCACATTCAAAATCACAGTCACCACGTTCCTAGCATTCTATTCTAGAAGCTTCTCACTGGATTTCCTCTCTAGAAATGATAAAGTATTCACCAACTCCCACAAACACTGAAGTTCACCGTTTTCTTTCCCCCAGAGGTGTATTCATCTCTTTTTTTACCGTTTCTATAATGTAAGTCTTGTCCTTGTCTGTCATTCTCTGTAGTGTGGAATATTTACCAAGTCAGAAAAATCTCTCTCTCTCTCTCTCTCTCTCTCTCTCTCTCTCTCTCTCTCTCTCTCTCTCTCTCTCTCTGCTTCTCTGGTACACTATCTACCCATTTCAGTATGTTTAAGAAATTGTACGTGTATAATTCTTGCGATAATTACACTGACTCTCTCTCTCTCTCTCTCTCTCTCTCTCTCTCTCTCTCTCTCTCTCTCTCTCTCTCTCTCCCTCCCTCCCTCCCTCCCCCCTCCCTTTCTCTCCCCCCACCCACCCACTTTCTTACTCTCATTCTCTCTTCCCTTCCATCCCCCTTCCCCCAGCTCCCCCCCCCCCCCCCCTATATCTCTCACTCACTCACTCACTCACTCACTCACTCACTCACTCACTACCTCACTATCTCACTACCTCACTATCTCACTACCTCACTCACGCACTACCTCACTCACGCACTACCTCACTCACCACCTCACCACCTCACCACCTCGCAGCCTGGCAGCCTGGCAGCCTGGCAGCCTTGCAGCTTCACTCACTCACTCACTCACTCACTCACTCACTCACTCACACTCTCTTCCTTCCTCACACTCCCCTCCTTCTTCACACTCCCCTCCTTCCTCACACTCCCCTCCTTCCTCACACTCCCCTCCTTCCTCACACTCTCCTCCTTCCTCACACTCACCTCCTTCCTCACACTCACATCCTTCCTCAGTCCCTCCCTCCCTCTCCCTCTCTCCCTCTCTCCCTCCCTCTCTCTCCCTGACTGTGACGTCATCGGTGGTGGTAAGAAATTTGTCTTGCTCTGGAGAATGTTTATCCCTCCAGGTTTACTGGAGGTCCTACAGACTTTATTAGTCTGTCTGTGTGTCTGTCTGTCTGTCTGTCTGTCCCGTCTCCACGGCCTATATCTCAAAAACTACTGGACGGATTTCCTTGAGATTTTGCACACTGACTGGAAGTTAGGTCCCATTCAATATTATCAAATTTTCAGAATCGAGGTTTGAAAAGAAAGTGACTTTTTTACATTTTGGTGTTTCAATGAAAACGATTCAACAGACTCCATTTTGCAAAATCTATGACGTGATCATTTGACGGCGAATAACGTGACGTCATTTGCGAGGAGATTTTTTGAGAAGGGTGAATACGCCGTATCTGCGAACACTGTCGACAACTTCAAGGCTAGTACGTTAGACTACTTCTGGAAAGACAGCCCTACTATGTATAACCCAACCTGCTGCACCTAGACTGCATAATAGCCGCCACGCATGCAAGTCTAGCACTAGGAACTATTAAAATGCTACACAGCCTACCTCATAGAATTTTTCAAGTTTAAAAAGCTTGATGTAGCCACTGTTTACAATTGGCCCATGCACACGCTGCCATGGTGAAATCTCCGCAGTAAATCTGACCTAATTTCTGATTGGCCAAAACTACGAAAATGTGTCACGGGAAGTAACTCCTGTATAGTTTTGAATCATACAAATTCGCACTTTTAAAAGTCATTTTTCACTGTTTAATAGATACGATCGAAGAGGGAACTTTGTTGTTTTCAATCCCCAATACCATGTACTATCATAATATAATATGGGAACATCGTCCATATTTTGGCTGAGCGGACCTGTAGAAGGAGTTGTTATCCGAAGGCACGCCCTGCGGTCTATGTGTGATTCGGGTGTAATACTGCCAATAAACGTCGTTAAGCTTAAGATTACACCCGAATCACACGGACCGTTAAGGTGCATGGAGTACAGTACCGGTCAAGAGTCACAACAACCACCGACACCGACCATTTCAGCCTTCTTCATGATGCGTTAGAATCCTGCCGTTGTCGTGGTGAACATGGCTGACAACGGTCAGAATGATTACTTGCTTGGTTTTTTCCTTGTCAAAACTTGTTATACCGTCAGATTGTTACCACCATCAGATTTTCTGCAACTTTTCGAAGCGAATCTAGCCTAAAAACCTACCAGTTATGAATCGTGTTAACAGGATTGACTCGTTGCTTGTAGAATGACGGTACTCGGTAGCAGTACCACACACGGTGTGTGCGTGAATCACTGAATGAGTACGAATGCACATGTCTGGGTTGAACATCTATAATACACTTCCTCCTCTGTGTGACTGTGTGAGTGTTAATTCAGCGTCTATGACATGCCAAAGGAAAGCAAAACATGTCATAATAGGAGCTTCCTGAACCTATCCATCATGTTTAAAATATATGGTTGATTGTTCCTGGGCCGATAGCTTAGAATTGGATTTACATGCTTTACAAACACTCTGTCATAGCAATTCTCTAATGGCTCAGCTGGTAGAGCGTTCGACTCTTGGTCATGCATGACCAGGTTTGATTCTGCGCTGAAACTTTTTTTTTCTTCTCTTTTTTCGAGAGGTTGTGTTTTTTTGTGTTTTTATGTGTGTGTGTGTTTTCCCCCTCTTTTCTCGAGAGGTTGCGGGTTCGAACCCGATCTTTTTTTAAATGTCAAAACCTGGAGGTTCAGCGCCAGCGGTTTTTATATTTTCTGAAACTTACGTGTCTAAGTACGTCATAAGCTTCAGAATGTAGCGGTGAAATGTGAAGATAGATCTTTTGCTTTGTTTTTGTTGTTTTTTTCTTTTTCTCTTGACTTGTGGTGAGCGCCGTAGTGACGGTTGAACATTGCTTGAAACATTTTCGGGTTGACGTCCGTTCGTCAACCTGTGCTTATCTCGTGACAATAATGACAACTCTACGTTGTCGGTCACTCCCACCGCTTGATATAGACCTTGTCTCCGTTTCATCTTCTAATCGAACTGTACTCACGAGGTCAAGATTCAGCCAGTTTGTTCTGAATAAAGAACGAACTGTAAAAACAATCTGGACAGCAGAAATAATACAAAAAGACAATAAGACAAGCAATAAGCAAAAAGAGAAATCCAATAACATTGTACTCGAGTTTAATACAGCTGCCTTTGTTGCATTCGAAAATGCAGCAGTGGCTGTACTAAAAAACAATATCTCCTCCCATGACATGGACAGGGATGGTAGAGAGGTACAAACGGTCTTCAAAAAGAGTAATTTCTACACTCTCTCTCTGTATCGAACAACACTGCGTGCCCTTGCGAATGGATCCCATCTGAACTATTTCTGGGAAGATTTGTTGGACATAATGTGCAAAGCGGGCCTGGATGATCCCGATATTAACACTAAATTGGATCTGTTTAACAAGCACATGACATCCAAGGCCCCCTCCCCTCAGCCCTACTCGGAGCAAGTGGCACCCAGAGACTCCTCTCCTCAGTGTGCCTCAGATCGAATGTCACCGAGATCTCCATCCCCTCAGTGCTCCACAAAAACTGACGGTACTTCTGAGGAAAGTAAAATAAAAATTTCTGACGTACCTGACGCAAATATGAATGCGTCATTTCCTTCAAAATCGGCAATCGGTAAGATCCAATGTCATGGATGTCATGAACTGCTACAACATCACTTATGTTACAACTGTGTGCTCGGACTGTTGAATGATCATAAAGCACAGATTGTCAATAAGGAGAAAATAAATCATCAGACCATCAAGAGTGATATAGAAATGCTCAAGGCTGAAAATGAAAAGCTTTCCCGGTTGGTTGACACCTTAACATCAAAACTAGAAAAAATGGAAAAGAGGCAACGGGAAAAAAATGAAAGAAGAAAATAAATGCAAAGGGGAATTGACTGTTTCAGTTGACAACCACTCTGGGAATACATTTGCAGTTTCTTCTCTGGATCATACCACTGCAAATCAACAACCAATTTACACGTGCCTGCATCGTCAAGTGCTCAATTGAAAGAATCCTGCAGCAGAAATGATCTATCCAAGAACTGTTCAACTTCCACACTACCATCGTCACATTGTGAAAGGAAAGGCAAGCGTGTTGTTGCAGAAGCTGAAAAGAAGAAACAATCACCAAAAAAGTTCAACATACTACCTCAGCCTGGAGAAGTGAAAAATATAATAGGGAATTCAGACCTCAAACGCATCAACCGCAGACGTCTTGATCGCTCAGGAAAAACGCATGTGCGTACTCTGTTTGGTGGTGATGTAGCTATGTGGTGAATGCCTTGTCTTTGGGTTCACCACAAAGTGATATGAACAAAGTAATTGTTCATGCATGAACAAATGACTCCAACATCTCATCTATGTGTGATTTTGACGAGCTTGTTCCTGGGGGTCGGTTCTCTATTGCGGGCGGCCGCTATTGCGGAATTTATTTTGTCAAAAGTTCTTAAGGCCATTTTGATTCTTTTGTCCTAAAACGCCTAAAAAATCATAAACTTTTTGTTACTTAAAAATGAAAACTTAGACATTTTTTCGGGTTTTACCGATAGCGCTCAGCCTAGGCCGTACCCGCCACCTCGCCTGACTGACTTCGCCTGTTAGGGGAGTTTCACCTAAACCCTCACGTTTGTGTCCAACATCAGCGTCGGGCCCTGGAGTTAGGGCGTAGGGACCCACATGTTGAGAGTCAAACGTGGGATGGAGTTAAAATATATAACTTCATCCGTTATTGATAAAAACCGAAGAAAAAAAAATTCCCAAAAAAGTAACAAATATTTTATGGGTTTTTATGCGTTTTAGGACAAAAGAATCAAAATGGGCTTAAGAACATTTGACAAAAACCCCGCAATAGCGGCCCCCCCGCAATAGCGGCCCTCCGCAATAGCGAACCCATTAAGTACAGAGTGAGGCATAAACCACAGGGTGCTCAGGACTTCCAGTGCTGGCGTTCTATTGAAGTTTCCAGCACCTCCAGTGGACCATTCCACCAGCACAAAGGCAGGCGCAGAGGAGTTCCACCAGCTGCCACGATGTGGTTTGGGCAGAGATTGCAGATACAGGTGGTGGAGGAGGAGTGCTGAGTATATCCTCCACAAGGGGGCAGTTATCACAAGAGAGAAAGGAGGGAGCTTCCTGCTTGTGTAGAGGATCCTTTGCTGAGTTGGCAGAAACCCTTCCTTTCCCCCTGTCTGGTTGGCTCCACATCCATGTGTTGTTTTCTGTGTGTGTGTGTGTGTGTGTGTGTGTGTGTGTGTGTGTGTGTGTGTGTGTGTGTGTGTGTGTGTGTGTGTGTGTGTGTGTGTGCGCACGCGTGTGTGTGTATTTATGTGTGTGTGTGTATTTATGTGTGTGTATGTGTGTGTGTGTATTTCTCTGTGTGTGTGTGTATTTGTGTGTGTGTGTGTGTGTGTGTGTGTGTGAACGTGTGTATGTGTATATGTATGTATGTGTCTATGTGTATATATGCGTGAATATGTGTGTATGCGTATATATATATATATATATATATATATATATATATATATATATATATATATATATGTGTGTGTGTGTGTGTGTGTATGTGAGTCTGCGTGCAAGCGCGCGCGCATGTGTGTGTGTGTGCGCGCATGGATGTACCGTGTATATGTGTGAGTGTTCATGGCTATGAATGTTTATTACACACATGAGGGTTTTTGTGTGCACATCTCTTTATTTGCGCGTATATGTGTGCATGCACACATATGTAGGTGTATCGGCATGTTATTACTGTGTATCTTTCATTGTGACTCTTTGTGTGTCGGCAATTTCCATAGCAGATGTTTGTCTGTTTGTCTCTGTGTGTCTCACTGTGTGTCCGTCCGTCCGTCTCTCTCTCTCTCTCTCTCTCTCTCTCTCTCTCTCTCTCTCTCTCTCTCAATCGTATTGTCTTGGTATATCGGAGCAATTGGGAACACACATTGTTAAGTAGTGGGAGATATTCTTTTTATCGTCAAATAAAAATGCATTGGGGTAGAGAGAATTGTTTATCAGTTCAGTTCAGTTCAGTCCCTTAACCGATTTTGCTGTCGAGAGGACATGAGGGATGATGAGACAGCAGTCCTCCTCCATTCGGGTCTGTTCTGGGCCGTCGCGAGCAGCTCTTCCATGGAGAGGGAGGTCCATTCCTTCACATTGTCAGTCCAGCTCTTCTTCTGTCGGCCCTGAAGTATGATCTTGCACAGGGAGTCGTGTCTGGTGATGTGACCAAACCAGGCAAGCCTGCGTCGCTTGACGGTTGCCAGGAGGGGTTCCTGAGGGCCCATGAGCGCCGCTGTCATGTTCCGCACATACTCGTTGGTCTTGCGCTCCATGTAGGAGATGCGGGGCAAACTGCGCAGGCATTTCATCTCGAAGGCCTGGACCCTTCGCTCCGTGTTAGCGTGTAGCGTCCAGGTCTCACAGATGCAGAGGACGATGGAGACCACAAGGGACTTGTAGAGCCTGTACTTGGTGGAGAAGCTGATGGAGCTGCTTGTCCACAACCTGCTTAGTCTGGCCATCGCTGAGGTTGCCATGGCGATTCTGATGCGGACCTCAGCTGTACTAGTGCCGTCTTTAGACAGGGTGGCTTCCAAGTATTTGAAGCTGCTGGCCTCTTCTAGCTTCTCACCGTTCATGGTGATGTCTGCACTGGTGTCGTTTGTGCTGTTCACCATCGTCTTTGACTTCTCCGTGCTGACCTCCATTCCGTATGCTCCCGCTCTCTTCGATAGTCTGTTGGTGAGATCTTGTAACTCGCTGATACTTCCACCCATGAGGTCTATGTGTATATGCGATTGATTAAAAAAAAAACATTCCGAGATGTGTACATTCAGTTTCGTTCTGGCTGTAGTGAATTGTACCATCACAAATTTCGTTACTCTCAGGTTAACCCAGATAATTTATTCACATGTCCAGATTGTATGGAAGAAATCGAAAGTGAATTTCATATGCTTTATGTGTGCCCAGTTTATGTTGTTGTTGTTGCGTACCTGGGCTAAACACTCCCAGGATCACCCAAGTGGGTGAGATGATTGCGTGTGTGACTGTTTTTGAACACCCCGCCATATAGGCAGCCACACTCCGTCTTCAGGGGATTTGATCTCTGTCTCCAGAGAATGCCAGTTGTTATGTTACGAGCTTACCACGGCTGAAGATAATCCCCACATAACAGTACAACGTAACAACATTTTGCTGTAGCCTTGGTTTTTGGTTGGAGTCAACAAATAACAACAGCCTTTGCCCAAGGCAAGTGCCCAGTTTATGAAGACCTTAGAGAATAAATCTCTCCCACATTAATGACTTAGAAGAGTGGAACAATTATTTTCAGGCAGTGATCCTCACATAATAAGATCGTTAGCAATGTTCTTATATCATGCTTTGAAAAGAAGACGTGAAGCAGTGGAAATAATCAATGCAGATGCGTACAATATGTTTCCGTTGTGACAGGATGGGGGCCTATCAAATAAACGAGTTCGTTCGTTTGTTCGTTCGCTCTCTCTCTCTCTCTCTCTCTCTCTCACACACACATTCTTCCTGTGTTTCTATCATCAGGCCTGCTCGCCCACTTCTCTACCCCCCCCCCCCCCTCTCTCTCTCTCTCTCTCTCTCTCTCTCTGTATGTATATGCGTGTATATTTGTGTGTGTGTGTGTGTGTGTGTGTGTGTGTGTATGCGTGTGCGCGCGCTTTTGCCTATCGGCATCTTTCTACATCTATGAGTCCATCTATATGTAGGTGTGTGCCTCACTGTTCACCTTCATTCATTTACTTCCCCCTTCTTGTCTTTCTGCCACGTGCTCTTTTATTCGTCAAAGCCATACAATGAAGAGTAGCACACCTTAATGAACCACACAAAAGAGTAAAAATCTGACGTCACACTGCTGCCACTGGGCACCAGCTAGTGACGTCACAGACGCCACACGCTGAGCAGCTGCTGTTTATGTTGTGTTGATAGGGGAGGCCACTTTCCTTTGACGTCGCTTGTAGTCCTATTATGATAATTGGACAACCAAGAGGTTCAGTGGAGATGACGACGGGAAAGAGGAAGGGAAGGCGTGCTTTGCGGAACTGGATTTATGGAGAGAGAAAGACAGAGAGAGAGAGAGAGAGAGAGAGAGAGAGAGAGAGAGAGAGAGAGAGAGAGAGAGTGGTGGGTGGGGTTATCATTTAATTTCTTTTCTGTTTATAGTGTAAAAAGAAATTCAATCTCACGCATACGAATGTGTGTGTGTGTGTGTGTGTGTGTGTGTGTGTGTGTGTGTGTGTGTGTGTGTGTGTGTGTGTGTGTGTGTGTGTGTGTGTGTGTGTGTGTGCATGTTGTACTCTCCTGAGATTGAGCAAGCATGTGTTAACATGCAGGGGAAAGGGTGCCTACATACATGAGAATGTACCTATTAACGCTCAAATGACTGTAAAAGAATATGCGGGGGGAGGGGGGGGGGGGGGGGGGGAGCCTGCAAAAATAGGGCAGCGACTGAAAAATTCCAAGATTCAAAGATACAATCATTCTTTATGATTCACCAATTGGTATGCACATAATATATTCAGCCTAAATTACATAGCAAGGCAAATGAAGTACGCCTATGTTGTCCAAAAGAGCACAAGTTGTGCTCAGTTTGACATCAACAGAAACACTTTCCCACTGCACGTTCCTTTTCCAATTAGTAACTGAAATAGTTTCACTTATGATCTATTTCGTACAAGTAAAAATGCAATCTGAAAATCATTCTTGTCGAAGAAAGTATATCTCGATGTGGCTATAACAGGCAGAAAATCAGATGTCCTGAAGGTCTCTGGGTACGGTGTTCTTCATTAGCTTAATTTCTATGTTTGGGTATTTTGAATACGAACTAAAGCAATATTTCTGCCGACACAAAGCGAGCAGATGGGAAATCGACTACCGCCTGAGACACAAGGGAAGGTGACAGATGGATGGATGATCATATGAACTCTCAGAGTCCTTTCCTTGATGTCCCAATGGCAGAAGTTGACACTAGCCACAGGCATGCTAAGGAAGCTTCAAGACCAACTACCTGGTGACACTGCGACAAACAGAGGCAGAGAGGAGGTGAACATCTCCCACGATGACCATTGTGGATATGACCACTAAACTGTGGGCCGGAGGCAGGCTGGAGCGTGGTCAAGCGACAGACATATCAGCACGTTCCCCTGGCCTTTTGTCTGCTGACCACTGGTCACTGCCTAGCGTGCGAAGTGGTTCCCTTCTGGCCTCTGACGGGGAGAAGGGGGCAACAAGGAAAGGCGTGAGTTTGACAGGAGCCGTCAGGTCCAGTTCCGTATGCACCCGCTCTCTACTGAGGAGGCGTCCTTAGCAACAATGCATGGCGAGCCTCGCTGGCATGCAGACACAACTACGTAGCCCAGTCAGAGACACTATAATATCTCTGGCCCAGTAGCCAGACTAGTGAGCAGCTGAGATGGCGAAGAAGATTACTGGAGAGAAATGCAGAGTCAGACAGATGCGAAGAGAGACGTCAGGATGGACACGCAGACATCAGATGGATGGTGGAGACAGTCTGGCGTGCATACATGGACTGTATACATACACGCATGTGGGCAATCTTACAGACTGAGTCATTCTTGGATTTGAGTGGTTTTGACACTATATTTTCTCAGCAAAACTATAGCTTGAAAAAATAATCTAAGATGAATTTGAGATATTCGTGCATGCAAAGATTACTTTTTTCGTCTACATGAAAGTAATCGTACATAGATTTGGTTTTTTCAAACTCACTTATGTTATTCTTCTTTTGTTCTTTGAAAATGGCCGAGTTTTGAAGAATGAATGTTAGTATCCCCCCCCCCCCCCCTAACTACAACCACAAAAAATTGTCATCCAAAACCAGTTGCCCTCAAAACAAAGGAAATTGGTAATTGCTTGTTGCTAGTGTTTTCTTTCAACAGCAAACAAATATTGTCTCCAATACACTATGGAACTTTTTTAAATTACAGTACAATGGTATAACTGCAAATTATCCATGATCTCATTAGATTATCCTTAAACATCGCAACTTTTGAGAATTTATCTCTTCAAAATCTGTGCTAAAAATGCCACTAGTTGAAAAAAGAGAAGTATGAATTCAAAGAAAATGTTTATTTTCTCTGGTACCAAACATCCACATTCTGATTCATAAGTCCCAGTACTTTACTCCACAAGGTTGGGGGGGGGGGGGGGGGGGGGGGGCTGAGCGAGAGGGGGCGAGGGGGGGAGGGGACGGGGTGGAGTGGGAATGTTTTGATAGGAGAAAGCAGTAGGTGGGGGTAGGAAAGGGGGGGAAGGGGGGGGGGGGGCTTATACTGGATGCTGGGAGAAAGCGTAGGTGAGAGACTGAGAGGTGGGGTGAGGAATAAGGGTGGGGGGTGGGGGGGTTCCGGGGGGGGGTGCGTGGGGGGAAGGGATGTAAGGCAGGGGAAGGGAACGCATGGTCTGACTATAAAGGTTAGCCTGCCCTAGGGCACCCGTACTTTCCAACTGCTAATTGGTATACGTGAGCCGCATACGTGTGAGTATGTGTGTGTTTGTGTGTGTGTGTGTGTATGTGTGTGTGTGTGTGTGTGTGTGTGTGTGTGTGTGTGTGTGTGTGTGTGTGCGTGCGTGCGTGTGTGTGTGAGTGTTCGAGTATGCGAGTGTGTGTGTGTGCATCTGTGTGTGTGTGTGTGTGTGTGTGTGTGTGTGTGTGTGTCTGGGTGCGTGTGTTCGTGCGTGCATATGTGTGTGTGTGTATGTGTGTGTGTGCATGTGTGTGCGTGTGTGTGCATGTATGCGTGCGTGCATGAGTGTGTATATATGTGTGTGTGTGTGTGTGTGTGTGCGTCCGTGTATGCGCGTGTGTGTTTGCGTGCCTGTGTGTGTGTATGTGTGTGTATGTTCGTGCCGGCGTGTGAGTGTGTGCGTGTGTGTGTGTGTGTGCGTGTGTGTATTTGTGTGCATGTATGCGTGTGTGTGTGTGTGTGCTTGTATGCGTGTGTGCGTGTGTGTACGTATGCGTGTGCATGCGTGTGCGTGCGTGTGTGTGTGTGCATGTGTGTGTATGTTAGCGTGTGTGTGTGTGCGTGCGTGCGTGCATGCGTGTGTGTGTGTGATGTGAACGAGTGTCTGAAAGTGTGCATGCATGTATATTTGCGTGTACATATATTGTCCTGCTATCATAATATCTATGCGTTTCTGTTTTCTCCATTGTGTTTGTGTATTTGTCTCCGATATGTGCTTTTGTGTGTCTGCCTGTCTGTGTGTGTGTGTGTGTGTGTGTGTGTGTGTGTGTGTGTGTGTGTGTGTGTGTGTGTGTTTGTCTCTCTGTCTATCTGCTTGCCTGCCTGCCTGCCTTGTGTGTGTGTGTGTGTGTGTGTGTGTGTGTGTGTGTGTGTGTGTGTCTGCCTGTCTGTCTGTCTGCCTGACTCCCCGCCCGTCTTTCTGTCTTTATGTCTGTGTCTGTCTGTCTGACAGCCTCTCGAGTGTAAATAAGAAAGAAGATCAGTTTAGACCCCTTGCAGTTCGTACTTAGTGTTTTACTTAAAGCCATGACCAAACTGGAAACGTAGGCTCTACGTCGCGCCAAAGAAACTACAATGGGAAGAAGGATAACTTCCTCATTGGGCATGCTTAGAAATGAGAATGGCTAAATATGAGTTATTCCCCTTTGCTGCATGCTGACCAGGCCGTCTCCTGCTTTGTTATGACTAGTACAGTCGATCTTTCTCATGTTGTGACTTGCTTTATTTTCACATTTTCGGTATTTAAAACAGCAAACACACACACACACACACACACACACACACACACACATACACTGAAGAAGTTTCCATTCTGATTCGGTTATTTTATTTGGTGCTATATGTTTGCTTCACATTGTTTCTTTTTTACATTGCTTGAGGTATCCCAATTCGCTAAACACATCCATAATGCATGCATGGCTCATTCGAAAGAGGGCAACAGAACAACTGATGCCCAATAGCAATAAATACTGCACAACTGAACAATAAATAGCAATAAATGATGACAGTGCCAAGTTTTTAAGTACAAAGTGAAATCATGTGACTGGACAAAGGCACAATTACAAAATACAAATAAATAAAATCGAGGCCCATTTTAAATTAAGTTCTCAGCTCATGGGGGAAGCATAAGGTGACCCTAGAAACCGAAATTAGGAGATCTCCCGCCCCTAGGGCAGACTAAAAAAAAAGGGGGGGGGGGCGGCTAATTTGTGAAATAGTATAAAAGGAATCAAAAACTGTATACATGTATTTAGTTAATACCCCAAAAATTGTATAGTATATACGATGTCAGACCCTAAAGAAAGTTAGTTAGTCATTGCTTAGACAAAACAAAACAAAATAGTCTGTTTACGGTATCCCGACCAACCCTATTTTGTCCCCGCCGATCCTAGACTTTTTTTTCTGGCATTTGGAGAAAAAGAAAAAGAAAAAAAAATCAATTTTGTTCCTGTTTTTTCGCAAAATAAGTTAAAAAGATGGTTATAAAAAAAAATTAAGAAAAGCCGACCGACCTCTTTTTTTGTGCCTATGTTAATGTAAACAGACTAAAAGGTACATCACAAACAACACACCAGGGATGATACTATTTAATTTTGATCATAATTTTTATATTTTTAATTTTCAGAGCTTGTTTTTGTACGGAGAGAGTTGGCAATTGTTTATCACATTCTCTCATCTCATTGACTCTCCTTCGGCTCCTTGGTAACATGCGTTCCCATCTCTGCCAGGATTGGACAGGCATAAATGGCAAAATAGCTCGCATACAAAAGAAATTCTGGATCCCAAATTCCTAAAACAAAACATACATAGTACATAACATCAATAGCAATACAATGTAGTTTCTTTGATAACATCTAGTGAGTCAGTAGTCCGTACAAAACAGCATTTTACAAGTTACTTTCATGATGGCACTTACTTTACACACTTCAATCTTCACCCCTTCTGATCACACCCATAATATGTGTTCAATGAGAGGATTGGTTCCTCATGGCTGACCAAGACAAAATAAGTCATCATCCATTTTGTGATAACAAATTTCAGTTGCACAAGAAACATACAGTCTACACATGTGACAGTTTCATGACTTTACGATTCCGCTTTACACATTTTCGAGAGAATGATCTGGAGCAGTCCTGCAAAACGGATGAGTGATGTACCTTTGTACTGTAGTTTTCCCGTAAGCAAGGTTTGATAAAGGATTCAGCAAATATGCCCACGGGTAGTTTGTCATCAAGTGTAAACTGTTGTTTTGTACTGACTGCTGACTCACACTCACAGTCGTAAGTACTCGCTGACGCTGTAGATCTAGTCTACTGAGTTAGTTGACTCGAGCCATTGCATTCTCATTCTGAAGAAGGTAAACCTGATGAAATAATCACTGCACAACCCACCTTTTTTCTTCTTTAGGGAACTTGTGGAAAGTTTTCCCGAAGCAGCTCTGTTTGTAACGGGCGTTCTTGCAACCAAGAGCCGAGCAAAAATCACCACCGCCTCGCACGCGATCGGCCATTTTGTTTTCGCCGCCAGCATGTGACTAGGGACGATAACCCACAAACACTTTTTCGCATTTTCTTCGCAAGTTCCACGTCTTCTTTATGTACAGTGTTTGGTCGCGCATAGCCACAACTGGTCCCTTTGAAAGATCGTCACTTGGAACCTGAGTATTATTATCCTCCCTGAGCGGCGAAAGGTGTCTCTGCTGCACAACAAACCGATTTGTATTCAACTGCGTCAGAGAAAAAGGACAATGGAATATAATTTATTCGAAACGACAAATACGATCCACATTTCTTTCTGACGTGTGGAAGATGTGGACCAACACTTGGCCCTTGCCTTGAAGTCACAGCTGTAATTCAAATGGTTGCATCTGGCGAGTATAGCGAGGTCAACGGTCGTGGAAGTGCCTTCATGAATCAAGGATTTTGCTTTTCTCAGCTGTCAGTAATGGCCAGGACAACTCGGGGAATCTTCCGTTCAAGTGGGGACTTTCTTGACCCCGCGCTCTCCTTACAGAGGGAAGGAAGCGAAGACGGCTGTCTCAGTCATGCTTCGTGAAGCAACCAATAAATCGCGGATGTGATTCACAGTCCTAGCAGCGTCCATCAGATGCGGAGAGGCAGTGCTTCCTTTGTCTGCTGGCTGTGCACTGCGGTGCTGGGGTTCCTCGGATCAGGAAGATGCAGCCTCTTCCAACGGCCCCAGGAGATCGCTCCAGTCCCCGCCTCTGTTGCTATCGGTCCCTAGGATTTAGCGCTTCTCCCCTATCTCTCTCAGACGATGCGACCTTTCCAGGAAGGCCAGTGGGTAACTTTTCTTGTGTCTGGGCATGGGATGATTACATACAATGCAAAGCAATGAGAGTGAATGTGTTTCTTCGTGAAAATGATAAACTAATGGCACTTTCGGTATTGAATGTTATTGATGTGGTTAGAAAAAGTGCTATAAGTTTGAAGTGAAGTCGGTAGAATCTTGATATATTGCTCGCGCAATCGTCACTGCTACCACACCGTTATTTTCTAATCGATTAGAGGTCTTTATATTTCATAAGGGAATGGATCCCCCCCCCTTCTCTCTCTCTCTCTCTCTCTCTCTCTCTCTCTCTCTCTCGCTCTCTCTCTCTCTCTCTCTCTCTCTCTCGTTGTTGTTGTAAAATGTATAAAATATTGGCTTCAGCTGATGAACTTACCCGATCACCGGTATTAAAAGAAGATGTACAAGCTCATGTTGGCCGAGAGGGAGTTAAGAACTGGGTTATAAGTATTATAAATTTTCTCTTTGATTATGGCTTAGATAACATGATTATGGTTGATGCAAGGAGCTAGTAATGTCAAGGCATTCATAAGAGTGTTGAAGGAAAGATTGGGCGATAATTACAATATGGAGTGGACAAACAACATAAAGCGCAGCAAGAGATACGTACTCTACATAATGTTATATCAACTTCATAATATGCTGGATGTTTTCACGAATAAATACATGTATATTTTGTTCATATTTTTTCATTTACTATTTCTCTCTCTCTCAATAGTTGTACATTTATATTTTGCCTGATACTGTGTTCTTTTCTTTTTCCAGCCATAAAAAGATTCTTGATTTTGTATGAGTGAGGACAATTTGAATGGCAGACAGAAATGCCTAAAATTCCATTCCATGATTAGTAAAGAAGCAAGCAAACAAGGGATCTCTCTCTCTCTGTCTCTCTATCTCTCTCTGTCTCTGTCTCTGTCTCTGTCTCTCTGTCTCTCTCTGTCTCTCCCTGTCTCTCCCTGTCTCTCTGTCTCTCTGTCTCTCTGTCTCTCTGTCTCTCTCTCTCTCTCTCTGTCTCTCTGTCTCTCTGTCTCTCTCTCTCTCTCTCTCTCTCTCTCTCTCTCTCTCTCTCTCTGTTGTTTGCAAGGTTTCAACACTTGACAGCCATGTATAATTACTGAGGTCTAGACAGCTGAGTGAACGTGGACTGACCATGCAAGCACCAAGGCAAGCCAACACGGCACAAACAGAGGAAGGACCACGTGCCTTCCTGCCTGCCTCTGCTGACCATAGCAACTTCCTAACATGTTTTCATCGACCCCTCACCCTCACTTCAGACACCCACTCCTTCTATCCCCCCTTTTCCAGGCATCCGCCCCCAGCACATCCCCACCCTTCCCCCTACACTCGCACCACCCACCCCTTCCATACTACCCAACACCACCTACCTTCACCTCTCTCAATCCTTGCAGAGTTAAAGATAGAGAAAATGTGTAGTTGAAAGTTGTTGCTTTTTTCCTCCCTCATGCCATTTGATACTATATGGGTTTTGAAGTATGTGAAATCTGTGTGACTTCAGGATCCACCTGATGAAGAAGGGAGAAAAACTATATACGCCACCACCATCACCACCGCCACCACCACTACCACCACTACCACCACTACCACCACTACCACTACTACCAAAACCACCACCATCACCATGACCACCACTTCCACCACCACCGCCATCAGCATGACCACCACCTCCACCACCACCACCACCACCATCCTTTGTCGTTGTTTGTGTTATCATTGTCGTCATCATTATCATGATTTTTATCGTTGTTGTTGTCGTTGTAAATCTTGTTCTGTTACCTTAAATAGAGTGCACCCAAAGAACATCACATCAAAATCAAACAATCAGCGTCACCGTTTATAGAATATAATGGATGGATGGATGGATGGATGGACGGACGGACGGACGGACGGGCGGGCGGGCGGGCCGGCCGGCCGACAGATAGACACACAGACAGACAGACAGACAGACAGACAGACAGACAGACAGACAGACAGACAGACACAGACAGACACACAGACAAACATATATACAAAGATACATAGATAGATACATAGATACATAGATACATAGATACATAGATAGATACATAGATAGATGGATAGATGGAGTTTTATGGCCTATCAGGCTTTGTAGGCTATGTACGCCCATTGATTATAAAGTCACTGGAGCTGGTTATAGGAAGACCAAGTCAACTGACAATGTCCCTTGTAATTACCTTCATACAAAAAAAACTACAGTGACGCAGTGGGTCAATTTATACCCCCAACCCACAGGGGGACAAATGGAATTAGAAATACTATGACTATAATTTCCTGACAATTAAATGAAACTCAAGCAGAGTGGACTAGGACAATGAATGGAATGGAGCAGTGGTGGATGCTTAGGATTTCTAGGTCAAAGGAAAGCTACACAAAAAAGCAAGTCATCGAACGTTGCTCAATTCAAGTTCCACTTGCAAAAGCACACGAGCAAGCAGGCAACTGAAGAGACATGTAAAAGAAGCACAGACAACAGCAACCAAAAAGGAAGATTTTCACTTCCAACCTTTCTACAGAAATAAACGGATCGTCAAACAACGTTTTCAGCGCCCCTGATATCCCCTCTCCCTCCCCCAACTTTGTATATATATATATCTCAGCACACATGTACCAATCAACTATAAAAACCAACACTTAGTCATCATACGCCATATTCTGTAGCAATAAGATTCGTGTATGAAGTTTCTTCCTGTTTCTCAATACCCAAAGAAGCTGCAGCACATAAACTGCTCAACTAATTGTAAAACTACACATTTTATTTCCATCGGCGTGCTTTATCCCTGCAATTTCGCAATATTAAAAATATGCAAATCCAAAATGTTTTGAGGAATACGGTTCCACGATAGGAAGTAGACGTATGGGTAACCCTACTTTGTCACTTGTCCTACTGGTAAAATCTCTTCAAACACAGGATCTTTCTCGCACGTAGCATCAACCTCACCTTTCTACTCGGCACAGTTCTTCAAAGGCTTCCCATTGCAAGACACTTTCATACCACCTTCAGACCTTGTAGAAGCCTTAGAAGATTGCACTCCTTATAGGACAGAAGCCGTCATCAGCGTCTGTCAAGCTGGGACCAGAAGAAGTAAGAGCGCTAAGGCACTGCATGAGAGCAACACAAGCGTGAAGAGATCGGACTAATGATGCAAGAAGAAATACAGTGATGGCCTCACCTTCAAAGCCAGTTCGCCACTTGCAGGGGGGAAGGGAGGAATGAGACAAAACTAAGACAGGCTGTGATAAGGCTCCAATGCCTCTCATTGGGATGAAGTCTATCTGCTCTGTGATGAGGCAGCAAATAGGGCGATCCATGTCATGATCCATGTACACCGAGGGGAAAAAATGGGGATGGGACGGAACAGAAGGCAAAAGGATTCATGCAACAAGGCAGGTGAAATCAGAGGGAGAGAATGGAATGGGGGCAAACACCATGGCAATCTTGTATGATGCTGCTAAAGTGTGTGTCTTCTTCCGTTCACTTTGTTAAGATGAAGGTCGCTGCGTGGTGATTTGGATGGGAATTCATTGCATTAGCATGAACATCACAGCTCCAAAACCATACACATACCTATCTCTAGAAAACATTCAGTCTTAAAACAGCACTGGATACATCAGATTAAAAATTAGAAAGCAACTCAACCAGAAATCAGTTTGAAGCATTCAATTATTGCTTCATCTGTCAAATTTGAAACACGATTTATTTATCCTTTCCATTAAAACACCATTAGGTTCATTGAGATTAGTTCCACCATTTCTAAAATCTCTCTCATAGTTACAGAGATGTGCATAAGATTACAAGAATGCAATGTGCATTTGACAGAGAAAAAAAGTGCAGCATATTAAGCATGATGTGCCTCATTCTCAATATGTGTAGGAATCAAACTTTGTTTTCATCTACTGACTCGGTAAAGAAACATCTTTCTCCTCGCCTCATAACTCCCATCTCCACTCCCCATCCTCCAACGTTTTACCTCTTCCTCGACGACCACGACGACGACGACATCATCATCATCATCATCATCATTGCTGATGACATTGATGGATTAGCAGGAAGTGAAGAGGAGCTGACTAGACTTGTTGAGCACCCGGACAAGACCTCACAGGCATATGGCATGGAGATCAGTGCCGAGAAGACCAAGGTGATGACGAACAACCCTCGGGGCTTCAAAATGAAAATCAAAGTGAAGGGCCAAAAACTGAAAGCTGTGAACAACTTCAAATACCTGGGATCTATTGTGACTGATGAAGGGTCCAAACCAGAGATCTATAGTGTCCAGGATAGCACAAACAACAGCAGCACTGGCAAAGTTGAAGCCAATATGGCGTGACAGAAATATCACTCTCGCGTCGAAGATCAGGCTCATGCGCACGCTGGCCATCTCCGTATTCTTGTATGCATGCGAGTCCTGGACACTCACATCTAAACTACAGAGACGGATACAAGCCCTGGAAATGAAATGCTACCGCAATATTCTGAACATCTCATATAAAGACCATGTTACGAATGAGGAATTCTGCAACAGGATCAGGAGAGCTTTTGGACAGTGCAAAGACCTGCACTCAATCGTGAAAAGTAGAAAGCTGAAGTGGTATGGTCACGTGTCAAGAGACTGGACTGAACTGAACTGAACTGAACTGCCTCTGAGGAGTAGCGATGTATGACGTGGGTAGTGGGGTGCGATGGACGTGAATCAAGCCAGGAAGAACCATCCCAGATTAGGACAGATCAAAGAGGCGTGGACCCCATTTCAGGCTGATTCCCGCACTATTTAGAGGGAAGAAGTGGACCATCATGGCAGTAACTAATACAATGGTGCAACTCCAGACTGATGGGCCCCAAGGAAAACTGGATGAGACTGTCTTCTCTTCTGGCGCCTCTCCACAACAAAGACCAACTAATGTCCTGACAGTTTTGCATCGCTCTGTTCATCCAAGTCATTATGGCTTCTTGCTATTGTGAAGAAAGTTTCATATTCCCCATTTTAACTCAGTGTGAGATACACCATAATAACATGCTTGTGTGTCAAAATTAGCCAAGTCTGCAATTTCTAGTTGATGATCGGGACGAAAGCCACATTTCTTGTGTCAGTAAGCTGTGGCATGTCACCTGTGAGTTTTACAACTCCTGCAATTCTACCATTTATTGGCCAATGTAGGGTAAGTAGGATAATGTCTGCAGCGCCTGAGAAACAATTATTTATATCGTACTTATCCTCAGCGAGTCAGTATATCAGTAGTTTTAATATAGCGATTTGAGACTCTCAGTTGATGCATGCATGAAACTTAAACATATTGATGGTTTTCTCATAGAAGCGTATTTTCATTACATGGTGTTAAGAAGAATAAAGAAAAGTGAGGGATACGAATAAGTCAGACTAACATGTCAATCAGACAACATAATTATTAATTTTTTTGACAACAAGATTAACCTTTCCTGAATATCATATGAAGCTTTTCGTCTAAGCAACTATCCTTTGGGCACTATTATTGTGTGTGCAGGGGTCGAACAAGTGGTGGCTGTTATTAAAAGCAATGTAGAAAAAGTGCACTTCTTCAAGACTTGTTTTTACAGTTTTACTTGTCATAGTTTTCCCTCAACAAGATCTTACTTTTAATGAGTCTGTATTTTGGCGAGTGGCTTTGAACTTTTCACAAGACAAAGTAGCAGCTGTAGCTTGACAGAAAATTTGACATCCAATTCAAGCAACAGAAAAAACTAATTAAGTAGGGCTCAGAGACAACAACCACTCACACCCGGCCCGATTGACCACCACGTGCCTGCAACTGGCGCCTGTCTCTCCTTTTCCTGCTGCCCGCCCTCTCATCAACAAATTTGCCTCCCGGGCCTTAGGGTGTGCCCATAGGCAGGAGACGTGCCCTAAGACATTCATGAGATCAAGCAGCCTCCCGGAAGATGCTGATAGCTTGAGAAAGCCAATAACAGGACCAATAACTGGGTGCCGCCTCAGTGACCATCATGACACGTTCTGGCCGCGTGTCCTGCCCACGTGCCTTGCCTTGGCGTTTGTGTTCATGCCCCGTGCCCAGGCTGCAGGCCCCTCCAAGGGGCACAACAAGGGGTCCCACTAAGGGGTCCACCAAAGGGTGCAGGGGGGACTGCTTCCCCCCCCCTCTCTCTCTCTCTCTTCTCTCTCTCTCTCTCTCTCTCTCTCTCTCTCTCTCTCTCTCTCTCTCTCCAGCCACCCTGGCCACAGGGCAAGTGCTTCGCCTCTGACCAGCAGCTGGCTAGGACTTGACCGCAGCAACTGGCACAGTGACCACAATGGTCAGGCTGACCCCGCTCACATCATTAGGCAGGGAACCCAATCTGGAGATTTGCCACAGAGAATGGGTTTCTCTTTCTAGGGATCTGTGCTTCAAGGTCAATGTCATGAGAGGTGAGGCTGCCACAGGAAAGAACTGAGGAAGTGGGTCACAAATGAGAAGAGTGGAAGGAGTTGGGGGTGGGGATAAGAGGTGTGTTGGTGGAGAGGTGGTTGACAAAGAAACATTTGTTAGAAGATGGGCGTCTACTATCAAAACCAGAATTAGTTATCGCTTTGAATGTGATACATAACTGGTTGAAGGAAATTGTAAGG
>JAWQFJ010017171.1:72500-75264 GCA_034096865.1 Theodoxus fluviatilis
ACAAGAGCAGGGGTCAAACACCTGAAGCAAGCACGAGTCTGGCACATTGATGGTGGGGGCTGTGCCGCCCTTTTCTTTGTCCCATTCAGCAGACTTTCAGCATATATTGTGCTGATCATGATGTGCAGGAAGGGCTTAGACTTCATGCTGGGTACATATTATCACACACACCACTTCGTTGATGGTGACGGGGCGAGCGAGGTTTGCGAGGTTTGTGGGGCATGCAATTCATTGTTATATAAGTGTTGTGAAGGTTCCAGAACGAACTGAATCATCGTAGCGCAATCGGGTTGTTTACAGCAGCCTCTCCGCTAATCACCTAATGCCGTTGCCTGGTCACATGTTGAGTCGGGCTAAATTTGTCTTGGCTGTGTCACGTGACGTCATTCGTGAAGCATGGTGGCAGTGGAGTAGATCCTATACGCTGTTCTGGAAGCGTCTGGAACCTGTGTAAAGGCTATATAAGCGCGACAAAGCGACAGAGAGAGGGAGACACATGAGAGAAGACAGGACAGTTAAGGTGAGAGCTTAACTAGAAGGTAAACGAGTCCTCCTTTGTAAGGAGTGAGTCCTCTGCGGCATTGCGCGTAGAGTGAAGTTGTTACCACGATACTGTTTACTGATTGTCACCGCTGTGTATCGACCAGTGCGTGAATAAAGTTTATCGAAAACGACCACCAGCGTTTGTGAACTTCGACTTCCCGGCGCAAGCTAGGAGAACCCCTGTACAATGTTCAGGATATTGCGAAGAGAAGAGAATGCAACATAAGAATTTCCTGGTGCGCTCTGGCTGGATGTGTGGGGAGAAAGGCCATATAATCGTGATGAGGGATGTAAAGAAATCGTTACCACCAATTCAAATTGTCCGCCTCATAGATTTAATGGGTTGTTCGTGGTGTGCCTGATTTGCTACATGTGGGTTCAGCACAATAATTCAGAAAAGGCTGGCAATGTTAAGGCCTTTTTTAAACATGCATTTGAATTATGTGTACACTCAGTAGTTTTCCACGTGGATTTGGCCTACTTACTTTTCCAGATTCAAATGTTAAAATTATATGCTGCAAAATTATAACAATGTCGGTGAAAAAAGAGTTACTTTCTGTTTTGTCAGATGTGTAGATGAAGTTCCGTCAAGTTCCTACTTGAGTGCGTTATAAACGTGATACTGTTTATCTATATTTAAACAGATGTAGATTAAGAAGATCATCGTGCATCTGTTAACGTTTGCATTAAAGAATTGGAAGTAAGTATGAAGCTTTCAATGACTGACATTGAAAGATTTGAATTTGCGCATACTGCTATTAAAAGAATTAACCTTATCTCTCCACTACGGGTCCCGTCTAATACTGAAACAGGTGCGTCATCATGCTTATGCATAGTGCATTCAGTGATTACCAAAACGCAAACAACCACTCAAGCAAGCACTTACAGTTACAGCAATGTGCACGCAAAACGTGTAACAACATGCAGTGCAGAAGCAGGCACTTGCAGTAAAAAAGTAATGCACAAGTGCACACCAATCATCCTCGCACCCCATGTGCACGCATACTGTATACACAAACTAGAGAGTTACTATTTTATTGCAACTTTCCACCCAGTTTTGGTGTACAGACTGCAAACACATACACATACACCCACACCTACACAACCACCTGCCCCCACCCCACCACACACATGCACACGCATGCACACGCACGCACACACACACACCCACATGCACATACATATACACACGCACACGCACACACACACATACAAACACACACACACAAACGCACATACAAACATGCACGCACGCACGCGCGCACACACATGCACGCACGCACACACATACACATATACATACAAGCATGAACTTGCGTGAACACACACACACACACACACACACACACACACACACACACACACACACACACACACACACACGTGGCTTCAAGACTATCTTAACGATATGGCCCAGGGGTGAAATAGCCAACATGGCTCAAACGAAGAATAAAATTAATGGCAAGTATCCGGCATCTGACTTGCCCTCAGTCACGAATGCTTCAGCCCATGATTACTGTGTTGACGACGACACCTGGCGCCCTCCGCTGGTTTCGGTCAGAGCGAATTAATATGAAATGTCTGGAATTCCATTCTCACATGGATTTAACATTCTCTCCAGTTTCTCTCAGACACAACTCTGCAGCTCTGTTTGCAATGTGACATCATCCTCTGGGATTAGAACTGACAGAGATGCGATTTATCTGCTTTGGAAGCCCAGCTTATGCTGGTTAGTTTAGGCTTCCCTGAGCTGGAAGATTGGTTAGTAGTCCTAGGTATCCAGACACTAAGGGACATGCACTGGAGAAAGAGAGAGAGGGAGAGAGAGAGAGAGAGAGAGAGAGAGAGAGAGAGAGAACGAGCGAGCGAGAGAGAGAAACAGAAACAGACAGATGGATGGATGGATGGATGAATTAATGGATGTACGAATGGATGGATGGATGGATGTTGAATTAAGGAATGACTGGATAAATGAATGGGTGTGTGGGTGGACGAAAGGACGATTAGACTGTACTGTCTATCGGTCTTTGTAGGCTATGCAAGGCCAGTGACTACACAAGTCACTTCTAGTGGTTGGAATACAGGCAAGTCTAGCATCCAGGCCCCTAGTCCCCTGTGTTTTGAGAAACGCTTCAGCCACGTGGGGAATCTGTTCTTCTTATCCCTGACCCCTGGAGAGAGAGAGAGAGAGAGAGAGATTGATTTTTTTGATTCTTTATTT
>JAWQFJ010017173.1:7500-15000 GCA_034096865.1 Theodoxus fluviatilis
TCCCTCCCACTACATCTCTCTCTCTCTCTATCTATCTCTCTCTCTCTCTCTCGCTCTCTCTTTCTCTCTCTTGCACGCATATTTGTAGAGATACACATATATGCTTGTGCAAACAGAGATAACAGCTTGCCTGTGTGGGTTCTTTTCACGACTACGTAAAAACATGTGAACAAATCATTTCTAGGCAGGGGTTATGAGTTGCTTGCAAGTATATTCAGGAAACACGAATGACAGGGACATTGAAAGAGCTTTACCGATACTTGAAATTCTAGAATGATATTATAGATGCACTTATGACCTTTAACATCATGTCCTCTACAGGGATGACGATCTTTCTTGACATCGCTGTGGCAAGCTGTGCAGCAGGAGAGGAGAGTGTTGTTCTGGCGGCTTTGCTTCTGGAAGAAGAAGAAGAAGAAGAAGAAGAAGAAGAAGAAGAAGAAGAAGAAGAAGAAGAAGAAGAAGAAGAAGAAGAAGAAGGAGGAGAAGGAGAAGGAGAAGGAGAAGGAGAAGAAGAAGAAGAAGAAGAAGAAGAAGAAGAAGAAGAAGAAGAAGAAGAAGAAGAAGAAGAAGAAGAAGAAGAAGAAGAAGAAGAAGGAGAAGGAGAAGGAGGAGGAGAAGGAGGAGGAGGACGAGGAGGAGGAGGAGGAGGATGAGGAGGAGGACGAGGAGGACGAGGAGGAGGAGGAGGAGGAGGAGGAGGAGGAGGAGGAGGAGGAGGAGGAGGAGGAGGACGACGACGAGGAGGAGGAGGAGGAGGACGAGGACGAGGACGACGAGGACGAGGAGGAGGAGGAGGAGGAGGAGGAGGGATGTATAATGAATTTACTTCTGTTTGGAGAAACTTGACCACAAAGCACAAATACGTTACATACAATTTCTGGTGTGAAAAAGACCTTCCCCGTCAGTATAAAGCGCAAAGGCATTCTGATGAGATTCAGTGTCAAAATGGACTAAAGGTAACAGCTCCTGGAGCTCTATGCCTTGCACTCAGATATACGGTTTGCCAACTCTTATCGATATTTAGATCGCACGCCCCTCTTTCAAAAGAGTAAGGCTCCACTTTTCGTAATAGTAAAAAGCACGCTGCATACGCTGTACAACAATCACGAGCACATCCTCATTGGCTGAAAGCAAGACTGGTTGACGCCAACCAGTCTGGAAAAATATGTGGATGTAGTTGCAGATGACGGCACACTTTTGACCAGCCGCTGGGGGTTCATTGATGGAAATGCACGTCCAATTTGTGGGCCCAAAATCAATCAGCTAGTAAATTTCAGTGGACATAAATGGGTGCATTGCTTGAAGTTCCAAGCAACAGTGTGCCAAACGCGTTGATTGCAAATGGTCCCTTTGTAGGCCGCATGCATGACAATGTTGCGAGTATTCTGATAGAAACAAACGTTTTGTTCGGATCTGCAGGCCAACATGAATGGCCAGGACGGATCTACATTTTGTTTTGTACGGTGACCCTGGCTATTTTCTTTGCAGACACCTACTCAATGCTCTCCAGTCTCCATCTCTCTCTAGAGACGTAAAATTGAACAATGCCAGGAGGCGCTTTGCGGATGTGTGGAAATCGGGGCTTCAGAAAAGTTGTGCAGCAATGGAGCTTTCTTGATTACAAGTGCAAACTTAACTCTCGGAGTGCCGGGATTACAAAAGCACACTCCCAGTGCATCGGCATTGATGGCAGACCGGTTCTGATGTGTGCTGTGCTCTCATTGGTTGATATAAATAGACTCTAACCGATACTGAGTGAGCCTGGGGAAAGTTTAACATACAGAGCGGAAGCCCAGTGGCCGAAACTTCGGACTGTGGTACTCCGAGGGTTAAATTGTCGCTTCAACCTGTAGGTGTTTCTTACTTGGTAGGTGTGACCTTAACCAGCTGCCGTACCACCCTGTAAGGAAGTGAAAGAACGTCTCTTTTTGGTGTTGCATCTCCCATTCTTCAAGACTACTTGTAAGGGGCCAGTGACGAAAGTCGTCATACGAAAACGTGATTGTGTACGCTTTCGCATTGTATGCAAATCTACACTGTACATATCAAAAGATGGACAAATACAGCAGCTGTTCACTCGAGCATATTAGTCAGTCTAGTATCATGGCCCGGGTTTTCGGTACCTTGACGACCCTTGTATTCCATAACCACATAATGCAAGGTTAAGTTCTGGATCGCTTGTTACAATGAAGACAACTAAAAAGGAGAATCTGCTGAAAGAGACACACGGGACCCCATTTTACTGGTTCATCCAACATGTTTTATCTATGTAGCCTACACGATGACCTTTGAGTAGAAAATGTGCGGTTTTATTTTGTTTTGCATCTTTTTCTACATGTCTCCATTCTAACATGTCTTTAACAGGAAATTTACCTCGGGTTGGATACTTTGTCTATTTGTCTTGTTTCTCCTTGTATATTTTTACACATGGGGCCGTTTGCATATGACCTCTATATCCGAGTATGTTTCCTTGTGTGATTAGATTGCCCTGTGTCGCCTATCCATTGCTTTGGCTTCTATCTAACTTCACAGCCGGAGAGAAAGGTAAAAATGATGTCAGAGATGACACACCAGCAACCTTCAACTTGTCACGAACACACATTCAGGGCTTGGAAATGGGCATTTTATTGATATTGTGTTTTGATTTTCTTTGTCCTCAAGGAGGAAGCAAACTACTTAAAGTTTGCTGCTTTGATTTTGCAATACCTGTTGCAATATGCACACTTTGTATTGTTATCTTGCCGTAATGCAGCATTGTTACCCCGCATGGAAAATATGAAATAAAACACTTTGGTGGAGTGTGGTGTTTTACAAACCTACGAAGAACAGTTTTATCTGCTACTTTACGCCCCAGCAGGAAACATAAATTATTAACTTTTAAGAGAGAGAGAGAGAGAGAGAGAGAGAGAGAGAGAGAGAGACAGAGAGAGACAGAGAGAGACAGAGAGACAGAGAGAGACAGAGAGACAGAAACAGAGAGAGAAAGACAGAGAGACAGAGGCAGAGACAGAGAGAGAGATAGTAAAAGAGAGAGAGAGACTGAGAAGGAGAGAGAGAGAGAGAGAGAGACAGAGACAGAGACAGAGACAGAGACAGAGACAGAGACAGAGACAGAGACAGAGACAGAGACAGAGACAGAGATACAGAGAGAGATCTGAGTTAAGAATTCAGACTTCATCTTTATTTCGGCTGAAGACTCAAAGTAAGAAAATTACACTTTTGCATTTACATAATGAACATGTTAAAGAAAAGCAATCAAAGTCAAGCAGTTGCATGACCGTGAAACAATGGCAGTGATCACAAAATGTATCTTCCTTAATGGCGTATTTGAAACAAATTCTATTGCTACTACAGAACGCTCCCACTAAGGATGAATGTTAGAAGCTTGTTGTTTTCGTGACTCGTCTGGAAAATCTTGTTAAAACTGCGAGATCTGATAAGTTGAGACAAATAGGTTATCGAGGAGACAGGTGAACAAACTGCAGAACATTCCAAAGTAGGCAACTTGTTGATAGCGCGCACGTGATAGGTACAGCTAGACTGTCATGCTAAGAACAGACTGTTGTTTGTCTGATCAATATGGAAGGACAGATCGAGCTCTTTGTTTGTTTTTGCAATGGACCGATGGCCTACGCAATAAAGTTCAGTTCAGTTCAGTCCTGAACTGTTCTTCTCTGTTCTCTCTCTCTCTCTCTCTCTCTCTCTCTCTCTCTCTCTCTCTCTCTCTCTCCAGACGACAACCTTTGACGTTCTTATACAATTCCAAGCAAAAATGATCAAACCCCTAATAATTCTTACTTTGCATTCCCCAAATGAATGCATCTATCGGGAATTACTGCAGATCAAAAGACTTCCGGTAACAGAAAGTGAAGCAGCAATACCCAAGAGAGTCTCCCCGCGTTCCGTTGCACTCTGCTTCATCTCTACTACGATGAAGCAGGCTCAGGAGTTTCGATTGGTGGGTTTCTTTAATTATTTTAAAAGAACGTTACCATTAAAAGTAGAGGGTTTTAGAGTCCCTCTTTGGATACATGAATCCCCTAAATCATTTCACATTCAATTATATCCCTCTTGATCGAATAGACAACTTCATAAAAGCATTAGGGTCGAAAATCCATTAATAACAAAAGGGAGATAACCATCACCAGTCATAGAGGAAGGTCAAGGGAATCCCAAAATGTGTGTCGTCTGCTACTTTGTTACACTCATGGGTATAAATGCCGACGTTTACCACATATATCAAACCAAGACATACAATCCACTCTGCCACGGTGATGAGAGCACGAAAACATTTATTTCTTCGAAATTTGACAGCAATCGGCACGTTTGCCACTTCCATGGTATGTAAACTCCATGGTTCGAAGCATGTTTACCGTGCAAGTCCGTGGAGTGACTTTCAATTAGTTCTGTTTAGTATGAGCCAATCAAATGCGACTACGAGTTCTGTAGTTTCATCGTTGCTAGGCACAGCAAGTGGCGCACTCTAGTGTGAAGCATTTAGAGCGCCTTCTGAGATGCTCTAGCTGCTGCGCGACCTTGACAGGAAGTTGACCTCTGCCACTGGGTGAAACGTCACCACAGATTGTGTATGAATGATTTTCAACCCTAATGCTTTTATTAAGTCGTTTATTCGATCAAGTGTGATAGATTTGAGTGTCAAACAATATTGGGGATTCGTGTATTCAAAGAGGGCCTCCAAAACCCTATACTTTTGATGATAATGTGCTTTTAAGGTTATTAAATAAAACCAACCAATCAAAACTCTTGAGGCTGCTACATCATAGCAGAGATGAAGCAGAGTGCAACAGAACGCAGGGTACGTTTTGATGAAATATTCCAGCGCTCGGCGACTCATGCTCTCGTGAGACGCATCGTCAGCTTGTCTTCCCTGCCCCACCGAGCAAAAAACGGGGCAATGAATGGTGAACCAGAACGTGGTATATCGCGTGTCTTGTTGTATATCACATCTGATACATTATAGTTATACCAATCTTTCTGGCGGCGGCGTGCTTTCAATTCTCTCCAGAGAACGCACTTGTTTACCAGAAAACCAGCGATGACCTTGCTTTGTACTGGAGCAGACGATCTGTTTTCGTGTGACTGCGGACATTTTTCCGGGATGGGTCGACTACACCCGAGTGCCGCCGAACGGAATCGCGGTCGCTGAGTACGCTGAGAAGCCCCACCACCACTGTCTCTGTCTCGTTCTGTGGAAAGTGATTTGAAGCGCCGGCTGTGGGAAAAGTCGGGTCAAGGAGGAAACAGACTCAGCCAGTCAGCCAGACTGGCGGCTTGTACTCCCACCTAGCAGGAAATTTGATTACTACCGGCCAAGGGATGAGGTCACACAATCCTAAATGTGGAGTCTGAAGTTCACTCTGAGCTGGGCAGATCCCATTATGGTGCTGAGAAGGTAGAAGCGGTGCATTGGTGTTGATTTGCGATGGTTGCAGAAAGGTTATACGCACTTGGAGAGAAAAAAGGTCATCTCGCACCACATTTAGAACAAAGATTACGCTAATGCCACTGGTCGAAAAATGATATTGTGGTGAAAGTAACCTAAAACCTGATGGAAATCCAGATTATCCTTGGAGAATTGAAAAAAAGTTGTTATCGAACTGTTTTTTGGGGCCGAAGTAGACATCAAGCTCCACAACTGAAAATACTAGTTTCCCTTTCAGAAAAGTCATGATTCACAGCGAAATGTATTAGGAAAAAAGGATTTGTTCTATTGGACATGTACTTATTTTCGATAAACTGATATATGTATTGCATGTACGTCTAGTCAACAAAAACTATGGACTCTTTCGTATGAAAGCAACGGACTCCCAAGGCAGAGGAAATGGTGATAAATCATGGACGCCATTGGTGATTACTGGCGGGAAAACACTGCATAAATGTTTCTAGAAGGAAAAAGGAGGAATGACTGAGAGGACCGGGAATGAACTGTCTTGTTCTGCCATCTATCCCTTATACTATCTCTCTCTCTCTCTCTCTCTCTCTCTCTCTCTCTCTCTCTCTCTCTCCGTCCTTTCATGCGTGTGTGTGTGCGCGCGCGTGTGTGTGTGTGTGTGTGTGTGTGTGTGTGTGTGTGTGTCTGTCTCTCTGTTTCTGTGTCTCTGTCTGTCTGTCGCTGTCTGTCTGTCTGTCTGTCTGTCTGTCTGTCGGTCGGTCGGTCTGTTGGTCTGTCGGTCTGTCTGCCTGTCTGTCTGTCTGTCTGTCTGTCTGTCTGTCTGTCTGTCTGTCTGTCTGTCTGTCTGTCTGTCTGTCTGCTTCTCTCTCTCTCTCTCTCTCTCTCTCTCTCTCTCTCTCTCTCTCTCTCTCTCTCCCTTCTTCCTCGCATCGATTTGTTCAAATCGAGCCTATCTTACTCTGGGGCTGCTCTGTGGAATACAGCCTGATGACATAAAATGTATCAAATCTTTGCCTATGTTCAAAGACAAAATTCGCATTATTCTCAGGCATCATCCTATGACATAGTTTTCCACGCTTTCATCTGGCGTCTAGACAGTGGAACGGCTAAGTGTGTATTTGTGTATATTGTCCATTCCTCACATATATGCTTACTTCAGGCCACCTTTGCTGAACTATCGAGGGGTTCCGGCTGATTGGGGGTGGGGGAGTAGGGGAGGGAGTGTACACCAAGAGGCTATGGCCTACTTGCATGTTATTTGTTTTTAACATTTGGATGTTTAGAAAATTGTTTTTTATGTATATATGTCATTGTAGTTGATTCAAGTTCCATATTTAAATTTTGCTTCTCTGGTACTCTATCTACCCATTTTTAGTATGTTTAAGAAATTGTACATGTATAATTCTTGCGATAATTATACTGACTCTCTCTCTCTCTCTCTCTCTCTCTCTCTCTCTCTCTCTCTCTCTCTCTCTCTCTCCCTCTCTCCTCTCTCTCTCTCTCTCTCTCTCTCTCTCTCTCTCTCCCTCTCCCTCTCTCTCCTCTCTCTCTCTCTCTCTCTCTCTCTCTCTCTCCTCCCTCCCTCCCTCCCTCCCTCTCCCCCATCCTCTCCCCCACCCTCTCTATCCAACCCACCAACCCTCTTACTTTCTTCCCTTCCTCCCCCTTTCCCCAGCTACCCCCCCCCCTCTCTCTCTCTCTCTCTCTCTCTCTCTCTCTCTCTCTCTCTCTCTCTCACCACATTTGAATATTTTGCCTCAAGGGCTGAATGTAAGAAAGGCACTACTGCCTAATTCACTACCCTTGTAAAATAAAGTTCGTTCGTTCGTTCGTTCGTTCCACCCCACCCCACCACCCCTCTTTTTTCCCCTCTCCCCTATCCTCCTAGCTATTCCATCTATTTTCAGGTCGTGAACTGCAGGACTGCATTGGGCTACAGAGGAATGAAAACAGAGACAGGAAGACGAGAGATGTGGGCGGGGATCGTCTAGACAGGGGCCAGACGGAAAACAACAGGACAGGGGATTGATATAGGCAGAGTAGCAAAGTAGGTAAGCGATCAATAGGGAAAAGAGGGAGGGGGA
>JAWQFJ010017173.1:27500-37500 GCA_034096865.1 Theodoxus fluviatilis
GCACAGTACAGTACAATACAGCACAGCAGTGTACAGCACACGATAGTACAGCACAGCACAGTACTGTACATCACGGCACAGTGTATTACAGTACAGCACAGCAAGCACAACAAAGAACAGCGTAGCATAGTACAGTGCAACACAACTCAGAACAGCACAGCACAGTACAATACAGTACAGCATAGCACACTATAGCATAGGACAGCACAGCACAATACAGCACAACACAGCACAGTCCAGCATAGCCAAGTACAACATAGCACAGTACAACACACCACAGTAAGTACAGCACAGTAATGTACAACACAGCAAGCACACACTTCATTACAGTACAGTACAGCACAGCACAGTACAGTAAGCACAGTACAGCACAACACAGTACAGTTCAGCACCACACATCACGGTACATTGCAGTACAGCACAGTACAGTACAGTATAGTACAGTACAGCACAGTACAAAAGAGTACAGCACAGCACAGTACAACAAAATACAGCAGAGTAAGCTACAGTACTGTACACTACTGTACAGTACAATCCAGTACACCACAGTACTGCACAGCACATCATATTACATTACGGCACTGGACAGTATGAAACAGTGCACCAGACAATAGTATAGCACACAACTGTGCATCACACAACAGTAAACAGAGTTGCCGACCATTGGGGTCAAGGTCTCAGCATCCACGTTCCAATCTCATGGAACACGCATATAGGAACTTTGATGGAGCGCTATATAGGAGGGGTTGCTTCTGTCCTGTCCATTTCTTCCTGGACACCCCAAAAGTGCGTAGAGGATAGATAGTGTGGGTTGCCCAATTTGGGCAAATGGTCGTTGTGTGGTGTAATGGAGACGGGGTGTGTAGTGAAATAGGAATGGGGGTGAGATTATGTTGAGATAGGATGGGGTGGAGGGGAAATACTGCGGTGGAGGCGAAGGGGTGGCGGTGGAGACCCATTATTCCCAGTCACGCCTCTCTCCACCCTAACACCTGAGAAGACTCGGGGCAGGCCAGTTAGTGCAGCCGTAGCCAGCATCCTCACCCCCTGCCTCAGTTCGCTGCCAAGCCAGGGGCACTGGGTACACAGTCAAACAGTGTAACGCTATTAGGGCACCCCATCACCAATCTCCCTCCCCCCTCCACCTTCCGCTCACACTCTCATCCCCCCCCCCCCTCCCAACCACTTTCCCATCTCTTCCACACACATACATACTCTACGCTTCCTCCCCACCGCTTCCTTCACTTTATATCTTCCCTTTTTCCCCCTCTTTATTTTTCAGATCTATAACAACCACCTCTACAACCCCACTTCCTTTTTCATCTTTTCTACGTATTCATACTTCCCTCTCCCCTTCATTCCTCATCCGCCATCCCCACTTCCACCCTCTCCCACCTTGTATTCCCTCTCCCCTTCAATTCCTCATCCGCCATACCCACTTCCACCTTCTCCCACCTTGTATTCCCTCTCTCCTTCAATTCCTCACCCGCCATCCCCACTTCCACCCTCTCCCACCTTGTATTCCCTCTCCCCTTCAATTCCTCATCCGCCATACCCACTTCCACCTTTTCCCACCTTGTATTCCTTCTCCCCTTCAATTCCTCATCCGCCATACCCACTTCCACCCTCTCCCACCTTGTATTTCCTCTCCCCTTCATTCCTCATCCGCCATCCCCACTTGCACCCTCTCCCACCTTGTATTCCCTCTCCCCTTCAATTCCTCATCCGCCATCCCCACTTCCACCCTCTCCCACCTTGTATTCCCTCTCCCCTTCAATTCCTCATCCGCCATACCCACTTCCACCTTCTCCCACCTTGTATTCCCTCTCCCCTTCAATTCCTCACCCGCCATCCCCACTTCCACCCTCTCCCACCTTGTATTCCCTCTCCCCTTCAATTCCTCATCCGCCATACCCACTTCCACCTTCTCCCACCTTGTATTCCCTCTCCCCTTCAATTCCTCATCCGCCATACCCACTTCCACCCTCTCCCACCTTGTATTTCCTCTCCCCTTCATTCCTCATCCGCCATCCCCACTTGCACCCTCTCCCACCTTGTATTCCCTCTCCCCTTCAATTCCTCATCCGCCATACCCACTTCCACCCTCTCCCACCTTGTATTCCCTCTCCCCTTCAATTCCTCATCCGCCATACCTACTTCCACCCTCTCCCACCTTGTATTCCCTCTCCCCTTCATTCCTCATCCGCCATCCCCACTTGCACCCTCTCCCACCTTGTATTCCCTCTCCCCTTCGATCCTCATCCGCCATCCCCACTTCCACCCTCTCCCATCTTGTATTTATACTCACGGACAAAAGAAACGCGAAAAAGTTAGTGTGTATTTTTAATATTTTTAATACAATCTTGATATATTTTGCGTACAGTGCCTATGCATTTGCACTCTTAACTACCGCACAACGTGCACATTTCGTGCACAGCATTCTGTTTACAGTGGCAAAGGACGGTCAAATGCGGAATGGTGATCGCATCATGGGAGGCACTTGCAAGTTGTGCAGCAAAATTTGCTTGCTGTAGCAGTGTTCAGGGGTTGTACCTCAATAAAAAGCAGGCCTGAATTTTTCTGTTTCCTTTTCATCAGTCCTCAGCAGCGATGCCAAGACTTAGCGCAGAAGAACGCAACCAAGCGCTTGGCCATTTGGAGGCTGGTGTTCCTCACAGAAGAGTCGCAAACCTATTCAATGTTCACCTCTCGACTATCTACCGTCTAGAGCACCGTTTCCAGGCGGCTGGCACGGTTGCTGATGGACCACGGTCAGGCAGGCCTCGTGCTACGACCCCTCGGCAAGACCGCTACATTTTAAGAAGCCATCGGCAAGAAAAGTTCCTGAAGGCGACTACCACAACAGCAAACTTGCCAGGCAATGCCCAACTTCGAGTCAGCGCCAGGACAGTGCGCCGTCGCCTCAAGGAGGTCGGGCTACTAAACCGTCGTCCAGTTTCAGGACCAGTGCTGACTCATCGTCATTGCCTGGCTCGTCTCCAGCGGGCTCAGACTAGAATCAACTGGCGCAGGCGACAGTGGGGACGTGTGGTGCTCACAAATGAGTGCAGATTCTGCATTGATGAAGCAAACGGACGTGTTAGGATATGGCGGAGGCGGACTAACTTTTTTGCGTTTCTTATGTCCGTTAGTATAATACCAGCGACAACCTTGACGCTCTAGCATTCACTACTCTGTCAGCCCTTTTTGCACTCTAAGCAGCTATAGATCTTCACTTGCACCTACAGGCATACGCACACGCACATGCATACACAGGCCCGTGCAGACATATTCGCACGTGCACACCAAACCACATGCAAACGCTCGCGCGCACACACATACACTTGCACTCACATGCACTGCGACATGTGTGCACAAGACACATGCGCTCGCGCATATACACATACACACGTACCCACATCTTCTCCCCCTTCCTCTGCATCTAATAACCCTCGCCTCTCCTCTCCATCTACGCCCCCCTCAGTAACCCCGCCCCCGTCCATCCCCCACCCCCACCCCACTCCCACCCCCACCCCTCCCCCACTCCCAACCCCCACCCCCACCCCACCCCCACCCCACCCCCACCCCACCTCATTCCCCCTTCTCCTTTCTGTCCTCTTATCTAATCTCTCAATGTATCTCTAATTTATGTTTTATTAGGGTCACGTGTTCTTTTTCGGGTCTTGATTTCACACCCACGGAACACCCCCACCTCCTCCCTCTGCCTCCCCTCCCTTCCTGCCCAAACCTTTCAACTCCCAGCACTGTACCCCCACACTCAAACTAAAATGCCCCCTCTCCCGGTGTATCGTGGTTCCTGAGGATCGGTACAGGACAGAGGGGTTGGTCAAGGGAAGTGGAATAAGTACCGAGAGAGCTCGCTGAGAGCGCAAACCTCCACCAAGGAAGCCACCATTTCTCTTCCGTCGCCTGTACAATTCAGGCAGCATGTTCTGCTAGCCAGGCGTGACGCTACAAAGTTTAGTTCATGTTAGCGCCTTCTCGCGGTCTCTGAGTGTAGAACGCTTACGTCAACAAAATGAATATTTTGACGTCAATCACAAGATTTGGCGGGTGAACACGTCATGTTAAAATTATGCAAGTAGGTCACGCTCTACGTTTTAAGACACTCTACGGTCTAGGATATGACACTTGCATTGCATGAAAAAAGCTTCATCATGGAGGAAAACTTGCTCGCGCGTTTCTGTTGGAAGATATAATAATAAATGCGATGATGTATTGACGCCTCTATTTTAGTCAATCTTGAGTTTTTGACATTTTCTTATTGTGTGACCGTTTTATTGCTTGGCTAAGACAAATTCAAACTCAATATGGTAATGCGTATAACAGCTGAATGAGATCATGCTAAATCCGATCAGACTGAAGGTAAGAAGGTAAAATATAAAGATACGGGTTTCTGTAGTGCCTTAGCACCCACGTTTGGGTCTCAAACCGCTTTACACTTCACCCTCTAAACACTGGGCCGAAACTTCACCGCTATTATAAATATCGTCCAATAGAAATGCACGCACGAGATTTTTTCGTGTGCTGGTCCAATCAGGATGAGGCGGAAACTTTTTGGCGCCAATGAACCTTACCTTTTATTACTATCGTCCAAAAGAAATGCACAAACGACGTTTCTCCAGCATGCAACCTTATTTCATGCTCAACAAGAGGAGGGTGTCCTCTTTGTTATTTCATGCGACACTCGCAACCTCACGCGAGGACACTTGTACTTCCACAGTTACAATGCGCCCTGACTGAAAGTTCTTTCACCCGCACTTGACTTCGTGAGTGAAGAACTGGGGAGATGGGCATCATTCAGTCACAGCTATCAGGGGTGGCTGTGCAGGGAGAACAGCTACTATAGGAATGAAATGGCTAGATGGTCTGGCCTGACAGCACTCAAACGCCTTCCCTATTACATGATGAAATGTTGATAGGGAACGATGAAAGGCCACTAGATATCACTAATAATAAAAGACTTTGCAGACAAGGTTCTTATTCTACATTACATCGGTCTGTGGTCTTGACTTTCAGGTTAAATGCAGGTTTTCTCATGCCATGCCTTGTCCTATTGTTGTCATGGTTTGCCCCCTCGTGTCGTGTGGAACGCTACTGTTCTCACATCAGTTCGTGTGCGGTGCTGTTGGCGTTGAGTTGCGAGATGTGGTGCTCTTTGATAAGTTGTGTTGTGTTGCACGATGTGTTGATTTTGCTACACATTGTTTTGTATTATGCTGCGCTGTGTTGTGTGATGTTTGTCAAGCCATTTCATATGTCAGTGTGGCCATAGCCCCTCCTTCCATGTGTGAGTGTGGCCATAGCCCCTCCTTCCATGTGTGAGTGTGGCCATAGCCCCTCCTTCCATGTGTGAGTGTGGCCATAGCCCCCTCTCCCATGTGTGAGTGTGGCCGTAGCCCCTCCTCCCATATGTAAGTGTGGCCATAGCCCCTCCTTCCATGAGTGAGTGTGGCCATAGCCCCTCCTTCCATGAGTGGGTGTGGCCGTAGCCCCTCCTTCCATGAGTGAGTGTGGCCATAGCCCCTCCTTCCATGTGTGAGTGTGGCCGTAGCCCCTCCTTCCATGTGTGAGTGTGGCCGTAGCCCCTCCTCCTATATGTGAGTGTGGCCATAGCCCCTCCTTCCATGAGTGAGTGTGGCCATAGCCCCTCCTTCCATGAGTGAGTGTGGCCGTAGCCCTCCTCCCATGTGTGAGTGTGGCCATAGCCCCTCCTTCCATGAGTGAGTGTGGCCGTAGCCCTCCTCCCATGTGTGAGTGTGGCCATAGCCCCTCCTTCCATGAGTGAGTGTGGCCATAGCCCCTCCTTCCATGAGTGAGTGTGGCCGTAGCCCTCCTCCCATATGTGAGTGTGGCCATAGCCCCTCCTTCCATGAGTGAGTGTGGCCATAGCCTCTCCTTCCATGAGTGAGTGTGGCCGTAGCCCTCCTCCCATGTGTGAGTGTGGCCATAGCCCCTCCTTCCATGAGTGAGTGTGGCCATAGCCCCTCCTTCCATGAGTGAGTGTGGCCGTAGCCCCTCCTTCCATGAGTGAGTGTGGCCATAGCCCTTCCTCCCATGTGTGAGTGTGGCCATAGCCCCTCCTTCCATGAGTGAGTGTGGCCGTAGCCCTCCTCCCATGTGTGAGTGTGGCCATAGCCCCTCCTTCCATGTGTGAGTGTGGCCGTAGCCCCTCCTTCCATGTGTGAGTGTGGCCGTAGCCCTCCTCCCATGTGTGAGCGTGGCCGTAGCCCTCCTCCCATGTGTGAGTGTGGCCATAGCCCCTCCTTCCATGAGTGAGTGTGGCCGTAGCCCTCCTCCCATGTGTGAGTGTGGCCATAGCCCCTCCTTCCATGTGTGAGTGTGGCCGTAGCCCCTCCTTCCATGTGTGAGTGTGGCCGTAGCCCTCCTTCCATGTGTGAGTGTGGCCGTAGCCCTCCTCCCATGTGTGAGCGTGGCCGTAGCCTTCCTCCCATGTGTGAGTGTGGCCATAGCCCCTCCTTCCATGTGTGAGTGTGGCCGTAGCCCTCCTCCCATGTGTGAGTGTGGTCATAGCCCCTCCTTCCATGAGTGAGTGTGGCCATAGCCCCTCCTTCCATGAGTGAGTGTGGCCGTAGCCCCTCCTTCCATGAGTGAGTGTGGCCATAGCCCTTCCTCCCATGTGTGAGTGTGGCCATAGCCCCTCCTTCCATGAGTGAGTGTGGCCGTAGCCCTCCTCCCATGTGTGAGTGTGGCCATAGCCCCTCCTTCCATGTGTGAGTGTGGCCGTAGCCCCTCCTTCCATGTGTGAGTGTGGCCGTAGCCCCTCCTTCCATGTGTGAGTGTGGCCGTACCCCTCCTTCCATGTGTGAGTGTGGCCGTAGCCCCTCCTGCCATGTGTGAGTGTGACCATAGCCCTCCTTCCATGTGTGAGTGTGGCCGTAGCCCTCCTCCCATGTGTGAGCGTGGCCGTAGCCTTCCTCCCATGTGTGAGTGTGGCCATAGCCCCTCCTTCCATGTGTGAGTGTGGCCGTAGCCCTTCTCCCACGTGTGAGTGTGGCTGTACCCCTCCTCCCATGTGTGAGTGTGGCTGTACCCCTCCTCCCATGTGTGAGTGTGGCCATAGCCCCTCCTCCCATGTGTGAGTGTGGCCATAACCCCTCCTCCCATGTGTGAGTGTGGCTGTACCCCTCCTTCCATGTGTGAGTGTGGCCGTAACCCCTCCTCCCATGTGTGAGCGTGGCCGTAGCCTTCCTCCCATGTGTGAGTGTGGCTGTACCCCTCCTTCCATGTGTGAGTGTGGCCGTAGCCCCTCCTCCCATGTCTGAGTGTGGCCATAACCCCTCCTCCCATGTGTGAGTGTGGCTGTACCCCTCCTTCCATGTGTGAGTGTGGCCATAGCCCCTCCTTCCATGTGTGAGTGTGGCCGTAGCTCTTCTCCCACGTGTGAGTGTGGCTGTACCCCTCCTTCCATGTGTGAGTGTGGCCATAGCCCCTCCTCCCATGTGTGAGTGTGGCCATAGCCCCTCCTTCCATGTGTGAGTGTGGCCGTAGCCCTTCTCCCACGTGTGAGTGTGGCTGTACCCCTCCTTCCATGTGTGATTGTGGCCATAACCCCTCCTCCCATGTGTGAGTGTGGCCATAGCCCCTCCTTCCATGTGTGAGTGTGGCCATAGCCCCTCCTTCCATGTGTGAGTGTGGCCATAGCCCCTCCTTCCATGTGTGAGTGTGGCCGTAGCCCTTCTCCCACGTGTGAGTGTGGCCATAGCCCCTCCTTCCATGTGTGAGTGTGGCCGTAGCCTTCCTCCCATGTGTGAGTGTGGCCATAGCCCCTCCTTCCATGTGTGAGTGTGGCCGTAGCCCCTCCTTCCATGTGTGAGTGTGGCCGTAGCCTTCCTCCCATGTGTGAGTGTGGCCATAGCCCCTCCTTCCATGTGTGAGTGTGGCCATAGCCCCTCCTTCCATGAGTGAGTGTGGCCATAGCCCCTTCTCCCACGTGTGAGTGTGGCCGTAGCCCCTCCTCCCATGTGTGAGTGTGGCCATAGCCCCTTCTCCCACGTGTGAGTGTGGCCGTAGCCCTCCTCCCATGTGTGAGTGTGGCCATAGCCCCTCCTTCCATGAGTGAGTGTGGCCGTAGCCCTCCTTCCATGTGTGAGTGTGGCCGTAGCCCCTCCTTCCATGTGTGAGTGTGGCCGTAGCCCCTCCTTCCATGAGTGAGTGTGGCCGTAGCCCCTCCTTCCATGTGTGAGTGTGGCCGTAGCCCTCCTCCCATGTGTGAGTGTGGCCATAGCCCTTCTCCCACGTGTGAGTGTGGCTGTACCCCTCCTCCCATGTGTGAGTGTGGCCATAGCCCCTCCTTCCATGTGTGAGTGTGGCCATAGCCCCTCCTTCCATGTGTGAGCGTGGCTGTACCCCTCCTTCCATGTGTGAGTGTGGCTGTACCCCTCCTTCCATGTGTGAGCGTGGCTGTACCCCTCCTCCCATGTGTGAGTGTGGCCATAGCCCCTCCTTCCATGTGTGAGTGTGGCCATAGCCCCTCCTTCCATGTGTGAGTGTGGCCATAGCCCCTCCTCCCATGTGTGAGTGTGGCCATAGCCCCTCCTTCCATGTGTGAGTGTGGCCGTAGCCCTTCTCCCATGTGTGAGTGTGGCTGTACCCCCCCTCCCATGTGTGAGTGTGGCCGTAGCCCTCAATGCTCCCGCCTATCAGCGGGAAATCCAAGCTGCTGGTGTTTTGCCGTCTGTTTGGCAGCTCAGACAGAAGTAGTGCTAAAGCGGTGTTGTAACTGGGGGTAATACCCGAAGTGAACGAAAGCCGAAGTGGACGTATGTTGACTTGTATTCCAAGACTGTGATGCTTTTCCAAAATAAGCTGGTGCTGGTGCTGCTTTGCAAAGGAAGCTGGTACTGATGCTGCTTTTGCAATAGATGCTGGTACTGGTGCTTCTTTGCAAAGGAAGCTGGTGCTGGTGCTGCTTTTGCAATAGATGCTGGTACTGGTGCTGCTTTGCAAAGGAAGCTGGTACTGGTGCTGCTTTTGCAATGGAAGCTGGTACTGGTGCTGTGCTGCTTTTGCAATGGAAGCTGGTACTGGTGCTGCTTTTGCAGTGGATGCTGGTACTGGTGCTGTTTTTGCAATGGATGCTGGTACTGATGCTGTTAATGATAGCACTAGTGCTTGCTGGATTTGTTGACCAAGCACCTACTGATGCATCTGCGTCCGCTTTTGCTACTGCTACCGCGATTGTTTCTTGCGACCGCTGCTGTTGTTGCGACTTCATCATCTCCCGCTTCCTGAGCGACCCCATTTGCACTCCTGCAAACACACTGGAGCCTATTACATCCGGTGAAAGTTGCGTGAGAACACGTTGACATTCAACTCGGGGCGTACAGACACAGCCATAGAAGGATATTCCTCGGACTCCACCATTTGCTGTTTGTTTCGCTAACCCTTTTTATCTTCAGTAGAGACCGGCATTGAAAAGAAAAAGTTAACCATACAGCAGCAACAAAACATTGTACCACGTCAATGTGACAAAACTAGTGTAGTGTGGTGTAAACCTGGTAGTTCTGGAAACAATAAATGCAGATATAAACCAGTGCAGGTATGGATACACACGTATGTGCTGAGGCCAGAGAAAGAGAATGACACAGAAACAAAGTCAGGTACCCAGACATAGTAGCAGACAGTCAGACACACATACAATAGACACACGAGCAGATACTTGTACATACATACAGGCATACGCACACACACACACACCACACACACACACACACACACACACACACACACACACACACACACACACACACACATACACACACAAACACAAACAAACAAACACACACACACACAGAAACAGGGAGGGGGAGGGGAGACAGACAGACAGACAGACAGACAGACAGACAGACAGACAGACAGACAGACAGACAGGCAGGCAGGCAGGCAGGCAGGCAGGCAGGCAGACAGACAGACATACAGACAGACAGACAGACAGACAGACAGACAGACAGACAGA
>JAWQFJ010017173.1:42500-60000 GCA_034096865.1 Theodoxus fluviatilis
CTGTGCTCTAATGGCCATAAATTGTAAAGTATTTCAGGACGTACTGATCATTCTGTTCCTATAAGTACCTACTTCATTCGGTGTTGTCCGCAAGAAAGTTAATAACTGTAACTGACATATGCATCTCTGCATGAAAGTGTGGCAGAGATTGGTTATCTGCAGTGTACCAGAGTAGTGCATCCTGCCATACAATTTGGGTTGTCTCGCTATCTCTCTTTCTAGAAGGGTTGATGTGAACTTTGTGCTTGTGGGTTTTGCTCTATTAGCATTGCACATCCCCAAGCAGCCCCTAACTGCCACACATATGTGCCTTGAGGGTTCACGACCACGGAGGTGATCAAACTCACTAAGGTGATGATTGCTACCTCTATATCCATAATTATGCACATCCATATTCATACGCATGTCCAAGTGCAGACAATAGCTACTCGTTCAGAGAATGAAATGAACGCATTGTTCATTTTTCGCCGTTGTTCTCCTGTGCTTCTTCCTGGTCACTAATGAGAAATCGAATTTCAATATTCACAAGTTTATGTAGCCTAAGATGTGACTGCCTGTCACCAATGAGGAAAACCCCCTGTTGGAGGTGGCTCGCTGGGACCTGGTGGCGCACTCCATGGTTCAAGTCCTGCTCAGCCCGGGTGCAAAGCCGAGAGACGTCACAAATAATATCCGGCTCATGCAGAACACCGCCGATGCAGCCTCTCCTTGGCTATGGCGGACGAGGGATGGATCGTCCACCCTGGCTATGGCGGACGAGGGATAGATCGTCCATCCTGACATGAGGGAGAGGATTCCACGTACGCATCTCTGCAAACAACCTCAATGAGCCACAGTGCAATTTTTGCAAGTCTGATATGAGCATTTTAACAAGCAGGCTGTATCCGTAATATTTATGCTACAATCTATCTTTGTGTCTTCCCAGACATAGCGATTTTCGAGCCACTTACATATGTTTTGCCCTTTGCTGATGTCAAGGAAACTAATCATGCAAGCAGCATATATGTTGACCGTTGACTCGTTTGAGGTGACAGAGGGGATGTCCTTGACCCTCTGTTTACAATGATGGCCAAACTGATAGTTACTATCGGTCCATCTGTTTGTCTGACTGACTGTCTGTCTGGAGATAAGTAGTAGTTATGGACTAACGCTAATGGATTCACACACTAATTGCTGACCCTTATAACAGCAATTGACTATCTGGGTGATGTACAAAATCACAGCCACTTTCAAACAGCAGGAACATCATAAATAGGACTAACTGACTGGCATAAATAATGCACATGCGAAAAGCTGCAAAACTATCATTGAGTCGTTGCTGGGGAGAGGTGCCATCATTGAGTCGTTGATGGGGAGAGGTGCTATCATTGAGTCCTTGCTGGGGGAGAGGCGCTATCATTGAGTCCTTGCTGGGGAGAGGTGCTATCATTGAGTCCTTGCTGGGGGAGAGGTGCTATCATTGAGTCCTTGCTGGGGGAGAGGTGCTATCATTGAGTTCTTGCTGGGGGAGAGGTGCTATCATGGAGTCATTACTGGGGGAGAGGTGCTATCATTGAGTCCTTGCTGGGGAGAGGTGCTATCATTGAGTCCTTGCTGGGGAGAGGTGCTATCATTGAGTTCTTGCTGGGGGAGAGGTGGTATCATTGAGTCCTTGCAAGGGGAGAGGTGCTTTCATGTAGTCCTTGCTGGAGAGAGGTGCTTTCATGGAGTCCTTGCTGGGGAGAGGTGCTATCATTGAGTTCTTGCTGGGGGAGAGGTGCTATCATGGAGTCCTTGCTGGGGGAGAGGTGCTATCATTGAGTCCTTGCTGGGGAGAGGTGCTATCATTGAGTCCTTGCTGGGGGAGAGGTGCTATCATTGAGTCCTTGCTGGGGAGAGGTGCTATCATTGAGTCCTTGCTGGGGGAGAGGTGCTATCATTGAGTCCTTGCAAAGGGAGAGGTGCTTTCATGGAGTCCTTGCAAGGGGAGAGGTGCTTTCATGGAGTCCTTGCTGGGGGAGAGGTGCTATCATTGAGTTCTTGCTGGGGGAGAGGTGCTATCATTGAGTCCTTGCAAAGGGAGAGGTGCTTTCATGGAGTCCTTGCAAGGGGAGAGGTGCTTTCATGGAGTCCTTGCTGGGGAGAGGTGCTTTCATGGAGTCCTTGCTGGGGAGAGGTGCTTTCATGGAGTCCTTGCTGGGGAGAGGTGCTATCATTGAGTCCTTGCAAGGGGAGAGGTGCTTTCATGGAGTCCTTGCTGGGGAGAGGTGCTATCATTGAGTCCTTGCTGGGGGAGAGGTGCTATCATTGAGTCCATGCTGGGGAAGAGGTGCTATCATTGAGTCCATGCTGGGGGAGAGGTGCTATCATTGAGTCCATGCAAGGGAGTGCAAGAAAATCACTTTCAAATCATTTAGCAAACGCCAGCCAGACCAAAACCATTCAAAACCCATTTTGAGCCGTGGCAGTGCCTCAGTTCCGACAGCGAGAGACGACGTACCAGAACCTTCCTCAGAAGATGCGGGCGAGGATGGAGCGGCTCCTGAAGATGAATGGACATACGCACGGCAAGGGCGGCGTGTTGTGCTTCCTGCGAGGAGGAGTGTACCCTTTCATGTCAGAGTGGACATTGGTCAAGCAGACTTTGACCCTGTAGACTAGGTAGATTCTACCGCCAAGAAACCTGTATCCATGTGCCAGGTCATGCATTGTAGCCACTTACTCTTCCATTCATGGACTGCCTAGACTGGGGCTTGACTTTAATTGCAGTATTATATTGTTGTTGTTTGGATTTTATCTATTTGTTGGCAGCTGTATATAGTTGTTAGATGTTAGGTGTTGGTTTGCAATGTTTCGTGAATTGAATTGTTGAAGTGCAGTGAAACCGACAAGGTCCTTTCAGGCTTTAGGGGAGGAGCGTGTTGTAAAGTGCTGAAAATGCGAGAGCACTGTGGAAATTTCCCGCTTTGACACCATTCCTCTCGACACGACCGTTGCCTGGTTATGTCATGTAGTCAGAGCGAATTGTGTTTGAAGTGTCACTTGACATCGATTCGTGTTGATTCTAGCCAGCCCGGTGCATTGTCGATGGTTCGAGAAAGTTTTAAAGGGATTGCAAAAAGTATGTAAGCGTTGTGTGTGTGTGTTTGTGTGTGTGTGTGTGTGTGTGTGTGTGTGTATGTGTGTGTGTGTGTGTGGGTGTGTGGGTGTGCACGCGTGTGTGTGTGTGTGTATGTGCGTGTATGTGTATGTGTATGTGTGTGTGTGTATGTGTGTGTGTGTATGTGTGTGTGTGTGCGTGCGTGTGTGTGTATGTGTGTGTATGTGTGTGTATATATATATGTGTGTGTGTGTGTGTGTGTGTGTGAGAGAGAGAGAGAGAGAGAGAGAGAGAGAGAGAGAGAGAGAGAGAGAGAGAGAGAGAGAGAGAGAGAGAGCGAACACAGTTACGTGATGCGAACGAGCAGTGCAAATCCTCCTTTACTGTAGTAAGTCCTCTAGGGAACAGTTCCAAGAGTGAAGTGTATGCATGAGAGCATGGGAGAGTGCACGGATAACACACGTGAGAGCGAATGAACAGAGCTAGGAGACGTCATACAATGAGCGAGTCTTCGGCGACATGTAGTTACTAGAGTGACGCGTACACGGGAGAGCGTGCTTAGCACATGTGAAAGCGCGAAGACAGGCAAGAGTGCGATAACAGTGATCGTGTCCTCACTGGATCGAGCCCCGAAAGTGAAGTGAAAGAGACGTTTACAACACCTGCATTTCAGCCATCCAAGCATTGTGGGTGCCCATGCCCCGAAGACATCATAGTCGCATAAACATTCATGAATGGCACAATAAATACTGAATAGTTCACAGCTGGGTTGAAGACATGTACAAGTCATGCAAAATATGTTGATGACAGTTTTTCCTTCAAGGTTTTTGTGTTTGTGTTGTTTGCAGAATTTGATTACATTTAATTGGCACTGACCTTTTCAATGGTTGCATAAGTTTTGCATGTCATGATATAGATTAAGTTAACAGCTTCTTAAGGCTATGTTTCACTATCAAAGAGGGGGTCATTCAACGCAGCTTTTTTTCTTGTTTTTTGTTGTTGCACATCCTCATCCTGTTAAAAAGAAGGTATTCTACAATTATTTCAAAATTGTAACCCCCCAAATAAATAAGTTTTATGGGTGTTTATAACAACATTTCATCGTTTTTGCAATATATTAGTAACTCAGTTTAAGTATCTTCCCTTGCTCTGGGGAGTCCCAAATTGTGACCATAAGGCCATTATTATAAGGTCTACTATGTAGCAGAGAGAAAATAAGGACAAACAATATGTATGTATTTCAAAACTAATTTTATTCGCTCTATGTACATCCGCATGCTAAATTTTGATGAAGATTAAACTTTGTGGTGTTTTATAGGCATCTCTATTAAATTTAGACATGAAATGTTTCTGTGGATGATAAAAGTGACACATTTTGAAGTTGGAGTAAAATTTTCAGGGGTTTCCTTCCAAAATTGACTAAAATATGAAAACACTAATGATGTGACATGCGCGCAAATACAGAATTTGAGAAAAATGCAAATTAAAGTTATTGATGTCAAAATGCCTCTTAGAAGTAGCTTACAGATGTTTAGAAGCCACTTGACAGGTATGCAGGGCCTCTCCTTCCTCTGCAGAGCTCTTTCCATCCTAGCTTTGGCCAATCTCTGTTTTTTTCCTTGTCTCTCTCTCTCTCCTTGTTTACTATCCATGTGAACAACTTGACAGCCATGTGAGCACTCGACCACCATGTGTCTACCCTTTGGAAGTCTTTCAGCAGCCAAGTACTTCAAAGTGGCCTTTAATTCAGCTTTGAGCTGTTATACTGACAGCAGGACAGTCACTTGTACTGTTCTTGGATAGAAAATCTTTCTTGGACACAAAACATGCACAAGAATACTAAATATGAGAAAATCTGCAAATAAAAGTGATAGAAATCAAAAGGATGTAGCTTACAGATGTTTAGAAGCCACCAGAGAGATATGCAGGGCCTCCCTCCTTCCTCAACAGAGCTTTTCTCACAGAGATGTCCAGAGTGTCATCCTCCTGCAGTTATGGATAGAGTTTTTTTGTAGGCCTCTCTCACTTGCTTGACAGCTTTTGATCTCGCACGATGCTGATGATCTGCCGTGGAATCAAAGATTTGGTCACAGTGGTTGTGGTAGGCACTGGGTTGTATTCCAGGCAAGTTCATATATTCACAGAACTTGTTGAAGTTGTAGACACCAAGTCCTGACAGCATGCTAGCAATAACTGCTCTTCTGTTTACCTCGAAGGCTTTGCCAGAAGTCAGTTTCTTGCTTGTGTGCCGCTTTGATATAAAGGTCTGCATCACACGCCTTGCAGAACAGGGTCATTGGGACGGACAAACCTTTGATCTGAGAGCCATCACATCTAATTTCAACAGTCTCAAGTCCACACTGAGGGCACAATAAAAGTTTTATCAGTTCATTCAGCTCATCAAAGTCAACAATTGTTCTCAGATGCGAGGAAGCAGTAGCTGAACTTTTGAGTGGTGCACTTTCTTTCACACACCTTCACTTCAGTCCCGTTGCTTGAATCAGACTCCTCACCGAAGCGTAGAAGTTTCCCATCGGGTCCTGGTATGGCAGGTGGTGTAGAAGGACGTTTCAAAGACCCTCGAAGTCCAGATGAGGTGCTTGGTTGGGGAGATCTCGATCTCTCATGAGGCACCGTTGACTTGCTCGCTCCTGATGTTGACGGTTGTGCGGACTGCGAAGGAGAAGCAGCGGGGAGGTCTTTTTTGTGTCTCCCAGCGTTTCTCTCGAGCTGCTTCTTTTTTCCGAAGACTTTCTGCGTTGATATTGCACCGTCAGTTGCTTTTTTCGACCCATGATTTGCGAGTAACAGGCACAAACACGATCGAAGCGAGAATCGATTCAACCGGAGGCTGCCATGTTGTTTACGCTAGGAGCCAATCAGGCCGCGTTATTTGGTCATGTGACCTGTTTCAGCCAATGTTCTCCTAACTTTCTTGAACTCCTAAGCGATAGAAAACGGCTTCTGATTGGCGTATATCAATAGCTACACCCAAGCATTGTTAATATTCATGAGGTGCAGAGGATAGCCGTTCCAACGGTATACGGCACGCGGCAATCACACGAACGATCGTCTCTCCGATCGTTGAAGGAAGAGAGTGAATTTTGCGAATCAATAAAGCTTGATTATGATTAAAATACGTCATAGCACTCTTGAATTGTGCGGTTTTTGGTACTTTTACACGTAATTTGAACCAAATGAATAGCAGAGACGTGTTCTAGGTTGGTTCGAGAGTGAACTGACGCCAAAATCTAAAAATTGACGATTTTGTCGTTTGGACCCCCATTTTCAGTGAAACATAGCCTTAAATCTGTTTATCTGTGTGCTTTTTTGTTTAACCGATTTCAATGTACTAATTTTCCAAATGTTGTGTGGGTAGCTTGTATCTTGCAATGGATCACGCGAACATATCATGCTTCTGAACATGACTATTTTCTTATGACCGTGTTCAAGAAATTATTTTAAGTTCTTGAAAAGTGTCACGAACTGGCTGAAAAAACGTTTTCTTTGTTTTCATCAAATGCAGCAGAGTAACGAGTTTACGAGGTTTTTTTAAATATTATAATACGAGCATGCATTATTTCTTTGTGCGAGTTTGCTGACGGCGCAAATAGCATCTTGCTTTTGAGCGTTATTTTCGTTGACATTGTTCGTCTCTCTTGTAAGAGTGTTCTCACAAAAATGACAGAACACGATTGACATTTTTACACTAAAACGGCATCACATTTTCAGAGAAAATGAATATTTTAAAAATGTTTTGTGTAAGGGTGCGTAATGTGTGACATTCAGTACAAGAGCAGACTTTTGGAATAGTCTGGAAAAGAAGCGATCTTTTGTACAGTCATGATGGTGAGGATTCCACTCCTATACCATGCTTACAATGCACATCTTACCGTAGGGTCTCCTGTTGTCAATCTGCTGGAGCCAAATCTCCAAAACTCCATGAAGAAGAGTTCCAGCTGATGAAGGGGGCATCTGCAGACAGCCGCCCACATGCGATTCTCGGTCGGAAAGATTAATTTATGAAAGAAGATGGGACAAAAAAGAAAGTGTCCTAAACATTAATCACAAGATAGCATTCCTCAAATGACCTTTCAATTTCTAAATGCTCTTCAGCTCTCAACATTAAGCCAGATTAAAAATATAAAAACCCATTGTCTCTTTAAAAGTCGGCAAGGCTGTTTTCCGGTTTTTTAAACCACTTCAAATATTCCTTGCACAAAAGCAAAAATGTGAGGCATCTTGCGCAGTCTTCTGCAGAGTTACTGCTACAATAGTTGCAACATCAAAGTGTTTTCATACAACTTTAGAGTCTTATCTGGTCAACCTGTCCTCTGCTAATATAAAAGACAGGACGCTTCCAATTGACAGTGCGGACAGCTACAGTCTTCAGGCCGCAGTTGCAAATGTTCTCTTATTGTTGCTGAGGTCTCACAATTGATCGCTTTCCCATTGCCTTTTCTTCTTCCAAAATGTTTTTGATGATTCAGTGGTTCCCGCACAATTGCTGCATGGCAATTACAATAAGACTCTAAGAAATCACAACTTTCTTAATAGTTTTAAATGCAGGTTCCAGGTACAGATGCAGATAGTTAATTCATTGCCTTGAAATATGACTTTTTCTCGTTCAACACATATACGAGACAAACAAGTGGAATGAAAGAATACAAGCATGAACGAAATTTGTTGTTGAAATACATTATTGTGAGGGACATGAATAGAATCATATGAACTGCTTGCTTACAAGATTAAGAAAATATTCTAGTCTTCTCAGTCCACACCTAGTACTGTTCCCACCCCTTCACTGAGATTGGGGATGATAATTGTGACAAGTTTAGATCATATAAATGTCTCTTTAGGGCCGCGTTATATAGACGCCAGGTCCTGCCAGGCACAGACCGCTGTCAACATTTGTCAAGAATCGCAAACCTCCCTCATCAACTGGAATGCTGCCATCTTTGTGTTTTCGGGGCCTGCTGCAATAGCATTTGCACAGCCAGTCCCAAGTAGCATTTACATTGCTTTTACATAGATTTGCGTTCAGCATGTCGACACTGGCCTATCCTCGCAAGATCTTGGTTTTCTTTGCGCCTATGCAACGCGATCCTGTTTTCATCAATTTCCTAGCCAACACTGTGCACCTTGTCGAAGAATCTGGGGCGCAATTGCCCGACACTTGCAAGTTGACCGGAGCTCAGATGTTGTCTTAACTAGAAGGAGCCTCCTTGGCAGACAAGATACAGTGCATAAGATAGAAATAGGTCACGCCTGTTCATCACATCATATTTTCAACCTTTTAACGTATTCATATCTACTTCCTCCACATCAGTGCAGACAGGAAATAAACAAGTTTTAAAATTTACAGACAAAAAAGATTGCAAAGACACAGATTGCAACTTTAAATTAGCAGCAGCATCTACAGCAAATAAGAATAATCTGAAGCATGTGTCATCCTGTTTTACTGCTTTTGCGAGGAGGAAAAGAAATAGACACAGAAATTCGGTCAAACATTTATCTGGTGACGAAGAATGAATAAGTCAGACTGACGTAATGCTTTTTTTCTCTCCGTAATTTCTTTGCAGACGTAGTGCTCACTACTTCTTCTCTTCTAGTCGGTTCCGTAGAACTAAAAATGACAAGCTGGTTTACAGTCTAGAAGGTATTCTTGCTGAGCAAATCTCTCGGGCATGTAGATCAGAAAAAATGAATAGCGAAAAACTGAACCAAGAAAGGGCATCTGTCTGTTCAGATTTTGTGACTGAACCTGGGACATTTAAGAGCATTTAACAAACCTTTGCGCTCTTGCAAGTTTGAAGTGCTGTCAAGATCAGTTTTTCCCTTGAATGTCAGAGTCTCCGTATTACAGCCATCTGTGAATGATGTTCTTTCGTTCTTTGCTCGGCGATGGTAGGATGGATGGATGGATAGCGTATTACGGCCTATCAGCCTTTGTAGGCTATGTAAGGCCACTAAGCAAAAAATCACTAGAACAGTTTAGAGTAAACGTAAATCAAGTAACGGTATCCCTAGTTATTCGCCTCTTACGAATTGCGTAGGGAGACGCGGTGGGTCAATTCTTACCTCGAACCCACACGGGGCCGGCGATGGTAGGAACAGAAATGATCATGCGACTATGTCCATTGGAAGTGGGGGGATACAATGAATAGTGGGGTGGACGCAACAAATTTTCTCGTGTCGTGCTGAAGCACTTAGCTGCATTTGCATTCACGTGTCTGCTTCTGTCATTTCAGATCGCAATTTGGGACATCTCTGACGCTGTTTTCACAGACCAACATGTCATGGATGGACGCTGTGGAATCCTGGTGTCATTCCATCCTTTGAAGATGTGCAATCTTTGCAGCTTAGGAGTGAATGGAGAGACTGACGGCTGAAATACAGGACGTCCAGATCTGGTTACCTACTCCATAGTTAACCCTCCTCTGCTGCCAAGATTTGTCAAGTACGTTCTGATTTTAGATTGTCATGACATAACACCTTCCCTCTTTCTGTCTGTGTGCCTGTGTATTTGTCTTTTAGTCAGTTTGTGCGTGTGCGTGCGTGTGTGTGTGTGTGTGTGTGTGTGTGTGTGTGTGTCTGTTTTTTGTTTGCCTGTCTGTATGCCTGTCTGTCTGAATGTCTGCGTGTGTATGTCTTTGTGTTTGTATGTGTGCATGGTATCTGTGTATCTGCAATTTTGTGTTTGGCCTTTTGTCTGCATGTGTGTCTGCCTGTGTGTCTTTCCATGTGTGGGTTGTGTTTCTGGTTGTAAAGAAAAGATCCTAGCTTTTGCATTGCCATGTTTCACCCAACGACGGATGCTCAGACCGCAATTCTTTTCTCCCTGGCTATCGGTGTTTTTTCTCCATCGTTCCATGGACATGCGAATTCGCTGGGAAGCATTCAAGTAGGCTGCAGATGAGACCAAGAAAGTTAGCATTCAAAATGGTGCAGTTCCGTTCTTACAGGCACATGGTTTTACTCCTGAGTGGGGAGAAGCAATGCGAGATAAGCACATTACTCAGCGATGCAACTCTACATGTAGGATCAGCACTGCTTCCAACAATGCCCCCATATACCCGCAAGCGACCGCAGATTACGCAAATGGGACGTGGAGGAGCTCACCGTGAAAAAACTGAAAACTGTTGTTTGTATAATTTGTTTTCAGCCGTTCACTCTTGATACAGGCTGTTTTAAGATGTAGCATTCATAATCCGAAGAGGAGGATGAATTGCAAGCACAAAATGCTTTTTAGACGCTGTAAATGTATTCGTGCACTCGTTCTGTTTGTAAGAAGGTGAAGGAAATCCTGCCAAGTAGTCCCATTCAACGCCGGACCTGCTCAATGCTGTCCAACGCTCATTAAAGTATTTTTTTTCTTGTGAAAGATAAGTGAAAAATGGAAAACTCTTTCTGTTCAAACCTTTGTGCGTCTACGTGCACCCACATCAACGCACGCATGTAATCGCACGTATTTGCAATATTATGCAACACGTGCGCGCGCATGCACACTCACACACATGAACACTCACTCACACACACTCACACACACACACACACACACACACTCACACTCACACGCGCGCGTACACACAGACACACACACACATACACACACAGACACACACAGACACACACACATGTTGCAGTCGTCTCTTCCCAATAATCCTGTTGTACGGGGCTTCTCCTAGCTTGCGCCGGGAAGTCGAAGTTCAAAAACGCTGGTGGTCGTTTTCGATAAAACTTTATTCACGCATTGGTCAATACTCAGTGGTGACAATCAGTAAACAGTATTGTCGTAACAACTTGACTCTACGCGCAAAGCCGTAGAGGACTCACTCCTTACAAAGGAGGACTCGTTTACCTTCTAGTTAAGCTCTCACCTTAACTCTGTCGTATGTGCTCTCTCGTTTGTCGCTTTGTCGCGCTTATATACCCGAACACAGGTTCCAGAACATACCAGAAAAGAGTACGATCAATTTGGTGGCCATCAAGCTTCGCGAATGACGTCACGTGACACAGCCGAGACAAATTTAGCCCCTCTCTGCCACGTCGCCAGGCAACAGCACGAGCGGAGAGGCTGATGTAAACAGCGCCATTGCACTATGATGTTCCCGTTCATTCTAGAACCTTCACAACACACACATCACGCTCAGTAAGACAGAAGGCCATGCATGGAGTTTACCTTGACAACTTAATCACTTATCTATCGAGGCCATCTGGGCTAAGGCTCATAGTCAATGGAACAGGTCAGACCAGTGCCCTGCACTTGTCTCTGCTAACTCTTGGCAAGTTCCTTTGTGGCGCCATTGAACACTGTCTCCAAGGTTCTGTCAAACGTCTCCATCTCGAAAGCACTACACACCGAATTTTAAGACCTTGCTTGACTCTTAAGGCAATGTGTATATGGAAAATGGTTGATTCTTTGCGAGTTTAAGAGCTACATCAAATTACCTCCACTGCAACTCTGGCTTATTGTGTCTCAAAAACGCCAAGGTAACTCCTGCTCAAATCACAGGGAAAGTGAACGACATTGGAGAACATTTTGATGCAGCAGCGTGGCTTGGGTGTACTGGTCATGAAGGAGTCTCAAGTCGATGGGGTACCCGCGTAATTGTGACTGTGCATGAGAAACGAGGCTAACGTCGGAAAAATTACAAAATGAGATATTTGAACCAGAATATTATGTATTCATTCATGCATATTCCAGGAAAAACCCAGCGTGCTCACAGGAAAAAAAGGATATGCAATGTTTAACAGTAATGATACGTTTTGAAAAGTAATCACGTAACAAAGTGTGCTGATGACTTTTCTCAGCTCTTGCTCGAAAACTTGTGCCGACTTTGGTCTTATTTCTCATGCACGATCACGGTTTAGTGTCGTTCGGGGCTGATTACACGCACTGCTATTTCAGAACAATAATCACTCGCAGGTAGCAATTTAAATTTAACCAAACCACCCCTCTCTAGAGATCAACCTTTTCATAAACGTGGCAGAGTATAGAAAATACAATGTGGTGAAATATGTAGGTGTTCATGCAAATTATTTTGGTGGAAAATACCAGCTAGGCGAACGAATGATTATCTTCCATTAAACCGCATCTGGGTCTAGGTGCTGCTGGCTGGCTGCCTGGCTGGCTGGCTGGCTGGCTGGCTGATTGGCTGGCTGGCTGGCTGGCTGGCTGGCTGGCTGGCTGGCTGGCTGGCCGGCTGGCTGGCTGGCCGGCCGGCTGACTGGCTGAGTAGATGGATTGAGTTTTACGGCCTATCAGCCTTTGCAGGCAATGAGCACGAAAATCACTAGAATAGTTAAGAGTTTGCACAAATCAAATCCCACTGTCCTCAATCATTCGTCTCGTACGAATCGTGTAGAGAGACTCGGTGGGTCTATTGGAGGTTTGGTGCTCATACAAGTGGCTGACCTGCATAGAGGTCGTGCTGTCCATCCCGTATGAAACATTACCACTCTGACTGATGCTCACTTCTCCTTGGTCAGTGAAGATGGGTCATGGGACAAGAGTTCCCTCTTGCAAAATTTTTTTTAAAGAAGAGATATCACCATTCTAGTGCTATCTGCTCAAGATTCGATTACTCCAATAAGGAAAGGTGCAATGGCTTTTAGTTTGAATACGGCCGTTTTCCAGCCAGTTACCAGTTGAGCCAAACGGAGTGGTTTCTTTTTATGAACAATAAATTAGCATTCTAAAAATATGTTTTGTTACATACTCTTTTAACATGGTGACAAAGGTCGTGGAAATATGGCATTTAAAAATAACCAAGAAACGCACACGGACCAAAATCTCTCAGTTGCAGTGACATTAACGCAAGCATTTGGATTAGGAAAGTACACGTTTATCGGTTTGCCATTCTAGTCTGTGCATAGAACCTGGTGTGTGTGGCGGCATGCAGTTTTAGACAACACAAGATCTTTTCGACAAACCCACCACGCAATCATGACCATGGAATACGTCTTCAAAGCAACTTCGCCCCAATGAGTAATGCAGGGAAAAATTCCGCAGCCAGGCGCCAAGTATGACTCAGAATGTAAATATGGGACGGGTGAATTACACTTTTATAATATAATTCGGGTAAAGTGTGCAGATGTAAGAAACGTCGTTTTCTATTTTAAACATCCCTATCATAAGCGAAACTCCATTGCTGGGTTCAAGTTGCAGAAGTAGGACAACGTCGTAGGGACACAGGATCTGCGCTTTTTAGTGGGCAGAGTGGCGCCTCTGTATGAAACAGTCACGATGAGCAAAAGGGGTGTCGAAAAAAAAGCCTGCGCAAGGTTGTGATTAAATATGGCGGCGCTTCTAATGATAGTGTGTGGCGGCGGTAAAGGATCAAATTCCATCTAGGTCACGGTGGTTTTCAGTCATAAGACGTCGAAGTCAGTCGAACTCCTCCTCGTGCTAGATGTGATGTTTTCAGAGTAAGGGTGAACAATATTAATTATTTTAAGAAAATGTCAGGGTGCTCTACATTATAATTAGAGATCACGAGGCTTTTAGTTCTACATGTCTGCGTCAGTTTAATCCTATTTTGTGTCAGCTAGATGTTTTGTTTTCAGAGTACAAGTGAATAATAAAGAATTAGAAATTGAAATGACAATGCGTTAAATTTTAGAGTAAGATTAAGATAGGAGAAAGAAATCGCTACACAGGAGTGCATAACGTCGGGTTGCACAAAGGTCACATAGGCTTTCAAGTAAAAACATCGAGGAGGTCTAGATTAGTCCACCTCAGTGTCGTGGTATATCAATTTCTTAATAAGGGTAAGTGTGAATTAAAGAAATAAATGTCAGATAGTTATACAGTTTGGTCAGAGTAGGTGTAAATAAGGGGAAAATAATAACTGTTTAAGAGTACACAGCATCAAAGCTTCAAGTTACAGGTAGGTCAAGGATGGGATGGGATGGGATGGGATGGGATGGGATGGGGTGGGGTGGGGTGGGGTGGGGTGGGGTGGGGTGGGGTGGGGTGGGGTGGGGTGGGGTGGGGTGGGGTGGGGTGGGATGGGGTGGGGTGGGATGGGATGGGATGGGATGGGATGGGGTGGGGTGGGGTGGGGTGGGGTGGGGTGGGGTGGGGTGGGATGGGATGGGATGGGATGGGATGGGATGGGATGGGATGGGGTGGGATGGGGTGGGATGGGGTGGGATGGGATGTGATGGGATGGCATGGGATGGGATGGGGTGGGGTGGGGTGGGATGGGATAGGATGGCATGGGATGGGATGGGGTGGGGTGGGGTGGGGTGGGATGCGATGGGATGGGGTGGGATGGGATGGGATATGATGGGATGGGATGGGTGGATGGATGGAGTTTTACGGACTATCAGCCTATGTAGTCGAATGGGACTGTCATAAATTCTACAGCTCTCTGGGGTACGTTGCAGCTTGCCCTGGTTCCACTCTGTATCCAAGCTGGTCGACTCTCTGCGCATCAAATATTTTCTCGTATCTTGACCAATTTGACTTATCAATCGCAATCAGGCTTTTGTTCCCATCACTCTGCCAAACTGCTTTATCCTTCCTGGTGAACGACTGGCTATCAGCCATAAACAACCGCGAACTGTCTGGTACCATTTTCTTGGACCTGAAAAAGGCATTTGACCTAGTTGACTACGAAATTCTCCTTGATAAACTCTCGATGTACTTGAAAAATCTAACATCAGTCTCCTTTATCCAATCATACTTGACGCATAGAAGCCAATGTGTCCATGTCAACAGGTCGTATTCCTCGAGACAAATCGTAAAGTCAGGGGTTTCACAAGGCTCAATTTTAGGTCCATTGCTCTTCAGCTTGTATATCAATGATCTACCATTGAGTATATCAAATGATAGTATTAAATGCACTATGTTTGCAGATGGCACCATAGTCAACGTAAGCAATAGAAGTATAATTCCATCCAATGCACCCTGAACGTTACCCTTGATGATTTACAAAAATGGTGTTCATCAAATAGAATGGTCATAAACCCCTCAAAAACCAAGTGCACGATCCTAACTACAAGATAAAAATGTCAACGACAACCCTTAGCTATCAACATTATGCTAGAAAAGGAAATCATTGAGCAAGTTTCTGAACACAGAGTGCTAGGCATAATTGTTGATGAACAACTAACTTGGGAACAACATGTCAATTCCTTATGCAAAACTATTGCTAAGAACATTTTCCTGCTCTCCAAACTGAGGCATTTTGTCAACATCGATGCATGCGCAATGTTTTTTTATGCACACATAAATTCCCATATTAATTTTGCATCTGTTGTGCACTTGAACAATATTAAATCACTGTACAGACGAGCTGCCAAGTTTATCATTTCCGACTCAACATTGTATACGGATGAAAAGATCAGAAATCTTGGCTTACTACCCTTCCAAAAACACCTTGTCCTCAATAAATGCATCCTTATGCACAAAATTGCTCATTCACGAGCACCGAAGTATCTTACGGATATCTTCATTCGTCCCCAAACAAGCCATTCACTATATCGCAACACTTTCATTCTACCACAACCTAGAGTAGCCATTTTCAAAAGCAGTATTACATATTCAGGTGTTATGATATGGAATACACTCCCATTGCAACTAAGGAACAATACTTCCATAAAGTCTTTTAAAGCATCCATACGTGATTATCTTTTCAGATGATCTCGCTGCTGTCGCCTGTACATATGACACGTATTTGCTTGAACTTCAAGACTCACTGAGCTGACAGTTGTCAAAGGCATCTACTAAAATCTTTGTCATTGTTGATCATATTCTTCATATACCTTACCAACTGTTGTACATAGATTAGCTACTGTGTATGTTTTGTCTTATCTATCCATGTTTTCATTTCTTTTTGAGCAAGGACATTTTGTAAGATAGGCAGAAATGCCTAAAATTTCATCCTTGATAAATAAAGAATCAATCTCTCTCTCTCTGTCTCTCTCTCTCTGTCTCTCTCTCTCTCTCTCTCTCTCTCTTTCTCTCTCTCTCTCTCTCTGTCTCTCTCTCTCTGTCTCTGTCTCTGTGCGTGAGCACGTGTGCGTAGAGTGGCTTGCCCCTGGTTAACTGAGATAATCCCTGCGTTCCGTTGCACTCTGCTTCATCTCTGCTACGGTGTAGCAGCCTCAAGAGTTTTGATTGGTTGGTTTTATTTAATAACTTTTAAAGCACATTATCATTAAAAGTATAGGGTTTTGGGGGCCCTCTTTGAATACACGAATCCCCAATATTATTTTACACTCACATTTATCACTCTTGATCGAAGAAACGACTAAATAAAAGTATTAGGGTCGAAAATCATTCATACACAATCTTTGGTGACGTTTCAGCCAGTGGCAGAGGTCAACTTCCTGTCAAGGTCGCGCAGCAGCTCGAGCGTCTCAGAAGGAGCTCTAACTGCTTCACACTAGAGTGCGCCACCTGCTGTGCCTAGCAACAATGAAGCTACAGAACTCATAGCCGCATTTGATTGGCTCATACTAAACAGAACTAATTGGAAGTCAATCTACGGACTTGCACGGTAAACATGCTTCAAACCATGGAGTTTACATACCATGGAAGTGGCAAACGTGCCGATTGCTGTCAAATTTCGAAGAAATACATGTTTTCGTGCTCTCATCACCGTTGCAGAGTGGATTGTATGTCTTGGTTTGATAGTTGTAGTAAACGTCGGCATTTATACCCATGAGTGTAACGATTTAGCAGACGACACACATGTTTGGATTCCCTTGACCTTCCCCTATGACTGGTGATGGTTACCTCCCTTTTGTTATTAATGGATTTTCGACCCTAATGCTTTTATGAAGTTGTCTATTTGATCAAGAGGGATATAATTGAATGTGAAATCATTTTAGGGATACATGTATCCAAAGAAGGCCTCCAAAACCCTCTACTTTTAATGGTAAAGTGCTTTTAAAGTAATTAAAGAAACCGACCAATCGAAACTCGTGACCCTGCTACACTGTATCAGAGATGAAGCAGAGTGCAACGGAACGCAGGGAATGCGTTCTGTGCTTCCTCTGTCACGGGATAGCTTTTGCTAAATATTGAGCGACGCAATGGCAGTAACTGGACTACCTGCTGCTATTGAAACCGCACTCACAACTCTTACCCTAATGACAGGAGCTCACCTAATGGAAAATAGTTTGAGAAAGTGCAACAAATAGCCCGCCGTATGCAAATCTCAGCGCTGGGCACTGGCGACGCAAGCCTCCTAGTCAACGCCAACGAGACCGACTGTGCCTGATGAAGTGCCGACAAAGGTCAAGGCATATTTCCATTTGTTTAGAACCTAGGAAAGCCTGGAACAACATTGTCGTTCAAATTCAGTCAGGTGTCGGCGTAGCTTGACCTGCACGTGCAGATGAGGAGTCACGAAGTTCTCACTGGGCACTGAGCTAGTGGACACACCTGGACACCAGCGTCTGCCT
>JAWQFJ010017173.1:67500-80000 GCA_034096865.1 Theodoxus fluviatilis
CTTGGGAAAGCCTCCAAAGCAGCTACATCTACTGCAACTAAACTATACTGGACTAAACTATAGAGGGAGGCGGCGGGTGGTGGTGCCTGCTATTGAGGCGCCGGTGTGTGCTGAGGGAGAGGGAGAGAGTGCGCAAGTTGTGCAACAGTATTCTGCAGTGCCTCTCCCTGCCACTCGCTCCTCCCTATTCTCTACTTCTTTGACAACGGGCGAGACTCAAAAAGAACAAAACTGGAACGCAGCCCGGTGGGTTGGTGGGAACGGCTGCCTCTGTTTGGATGGACACCGTGGGGCAGGACGCCGGTCTGGCGGGCGTCCCCATTCTGCTGACTCGAGTGCTCAAGAACTTCCAGACTTCAGCGCTCAGCTCACTCAGCGGGCCTGGGGCCCCTATAGTGGGCCTACAGCCCAGTCCTCAGGACATGGAAGAATTCCGGAAAGCTGTCCTCAATGCCAAGAGCCACAAGAAAGATAAAGATTTCCTAATCGTCGATCCGTTTATGGTCCCCCCTCCCTTCCCCATTCAGCAGATGCCTGTTTTCACACCAGTGGACACAGGACGAACTGAGCGGTCGGATACCTATCTGGAAGGAGAGACCATAGCATGCTTCTACGTTGGCGGAGAGCTGCGACTGTGCTTGCCTCAGATCCTGAACACAGTGCTCAGAGACTTCACCCTCTCACAGATCAACACCATTTGTGACGAGCTGCACATCTTCTGCTCGAGGTGCAACCCAGAGCAGTTGGAAACGCTCAAGGCGACGGGAGTGCTCCCTTACACAGCAGCGTCGTGTGGTCTCATCACCAAAACCGATGCAGAGCGCTTATGCAATGCTCTGCTCCACAGAGCTCCTGAGAGGAGCATCGACCCCCCGTCCCCCAACTGCCTCAAGGTTTACCACGAGTGCTTCGGCAAGGGGAAGGGGCTCCTCAGCCCGGATCAGTACACTTCGCCCAAGGCCAGCTGCATTCAGTGCGCTGACTGCCAGGGGATGTTCTCCCCTGCGAAATTTGTCTGTCACTCGCACAAGGCGCTGGAAAACAGGACGTGCCATTGGGGGTTTGATTCGGCAAACTGGCGCCATTACCTCCTCCTTGCCAAAGAACAGGAGAGCCGCGACAGAGCTCAGGATGTCTTGGACAGCATCAAAGCCAGATTCGACTCTGCTGCAAAGTTCAAGAGGAAGTCGGTGAGTTGGCATGAATTTCTTCAGTGTTTATTTCAGACTGTCAGGAATCATTTATTAGCAAGAAAGTGCTTTCAGTTTGTATTGGTGGTATGTGTAGCATGTGTGTGAATGGTCACATGTGGTAGTAGGTTCTCAGTCAGAGGAATCCTCATCTTGTTGTAGTAGAATGCACATACTGTCTTGTCATGTCATAGTAATATTGGTGGATGTGGTGTGCTTCCTTCCTTTACTGTTGCAAGTCATTATTAGCCATGAAGTTCTGCATTAGTGTATCACCTCAGTCACCCTGAGTCTCTTTTCCTGCCTGTGCCACTGTGCATCAGTCTTATTTCTTAAACTCAAAGCTGTCTGCTTGCCTCTCTGAGTATCAGCCTTTTGTACTCTCTCTCTCTCTCTCTCTCTCTCTCTCTCTCTCTCTCTCTCTCTCTCTCTCTCTCTCTCTCTCTCTCTCTCTCTCTCTTTTACTCTCATCCTCTGTGTGTATGTGTCGATGTATGTGTGTGTTTGTGCATGTGTGTGTGTGTGTGTGTGTGTGTGTGTGTGTGTGTGTGTGTGTGTGTGTGAATGATTTTTTTAAACATTCAGGTGGGAGTAGAGCTGTCTCTCTATGCTAGCACTATATAACGTCATGGATTCACATCACAGTAGAACGTGTGCCACTTCGGGCAGGTCTGAAGATGGTTACAGGGGTTTAGTTAAGAAGAAAAGTAAAAAAGAGGATTGAACAGATTATTTTCTATTTAATGACTCTTTTAATTCCTATCTCTCCCTCAACCCCACCCAACCCCCCTCCCACCCCTACTGTCCTAGCCCTTGTTCACCTGCAACTCTTCCATATTCTTCTTCTCCTCTTCCCTCCACTGAAATTTCTAGTGCTTTTCGTCGAAAAAAAAGGCATTGCAAAATGATAAATTGCTTGCAAAAGCGGTTTGCATGTCTCAGCTGTAGGCCCTGCAAAGTAGATTCTACTGGCTATTAGTCAGCAGTATATTGTAAAAGTTGTCGAAATGTATGCATAGATGTTGCATTTTGCATTGCCACTCATCCAGTGTGCAGACTTTGTCCAATGGGAATTTTGTACTAACCTTGACTATGTTGCCCGTCAGTGTCAGCAAATGAAGAATTATTAAATGTAGTCAAATGTTGCACTCACCCTACCCCCTCTCCATCCTCATTTACTCCTTAGTCTTCAATCCCCCCCCTTTACTCCACAGTCTCACAATCCCCCCCCCCCCCCTTCATTCCCTTTAGCTTCTGTGTGTGTGTGTGTGTGTGTGTGTGTGTGTGTGTGTGTGTGTGTGTGTGTGAGTGTGTGTGTGTTGTGTGTGTGTGTGTGTGTGTGTGTGTTCATGCTTGTCTGCCTCTTTCTTTCTCTCACTATGTGAGGACTGTTTCTGTAATTAAAGTTTGCCGAGCTAGGAAGGGTGCATGCTCAGATGTGGCCATTCATCAGTATGTCAGTAATGGGATAAGAGGAGAGGACATACTTGTGGGTTGTGGTGAACTTAACTGTCTGCTGGACTCGATGACCTAGAGGTTGTTGGCCCTTCTGTGCTCTTATCAATGCATGTGGAGAGGTATCCTAGTGGCAGTTGTCTGATGACTTGAATTATCAAGGGTGTCAGGAAAGATAACACAATAACAAGATGACCTCATCCAATATGAAGTCCAGGATAGTCGAGAGCGTCAACTGCAGTTTTTATCATTCCTTTGTATGATAAGTAGAATGGAATTCTTGGTGTTTGCAGAAGCAGACGAGGAAACTTAGAGGGCTTTAAGAGCGTCCCTGTAGATGAGGCAGAATGGAGATAGTCTTGACGAAATTAGAACCAATGCACTTGAGGAGGGTTGAATGACCTCGTTGTCCAGAAATCCGTGTGTGTGTGTGTGTGTGTGTGTGTGTGTGTGTGTGTGTGTGTGTGTGTGTGTGTGTGTGCGTGTGTGCGTGTGTGTGTGCGTGTGTGTATGTGTGTGTGTGTGTGTGTGTGTGTGTGTGCTAGTCTGATAAGAAGACTTTAACTCAAGCTATAGTGTTACCTGGTCCACTTGAGCTAGATAGGGAGTCAGAACAAAGTTCACACTGTTGATAAGAGGCTGGTGATATGAAAGTGCAGAAATAAACATGGAGCATTTCACCCATCAGAGAAGTGACCTCCACTTGGCAACTTGGCATGAGGTCGAGTCCATATGGCATATATCTGAGTTTCATACATGCGTACCCATCTTATCACACCTGTGGCATGCAGGAGAGCATGCATAGTTCATGCTCTGTTGTATGTGTAATGACAGATCAGGTCTTAAGTACTTATGTCAGAAGTCATCAATGCTATGCATATATGCTATGTTCAATATTTGTTTCAATGCATAAGTTAGTATGGTGTCTGCATTAGAGTGACTTTCAGAGCAAGCACTTGGATTACACACTCACTCTTCAGGGCCGGATCAAAGTTTTTTGAGGGGGGGTGCTTAAAATTGTTTTAGGGTCTTCTCATCGAAGTGGCGAAGCCACGAGTGCGTGCCTGCGAAGCAGGCACGCCCCTCTAGGGGGGTCCGGGGGCATGCCCCCCCGCAAAATTTTGAGAAAAATGGTGCAAATCTGTGCAATCTGGCAGTGCGGTCATTTCCAAGAGTTTTTGTTTGGTCACAGATTCTTCCTGTCTCTGCCCGGGTTTGATTTGTCTGTGCGAGTAGCAAAAGGAAGGCATCTTAATTATAGCAGCACCCCCCCCCCCCCCTCCCTCCCCAGCTACCTTGGCTGCCAAGTAGAGTGTGCTTATACCAAGTGGAGAGTAGTACAGCATCTGGGCCCAGCATCTTTTAGCCCCCCCCCCCCCCTCCTTCCCAAGCTTTTTACTAACTATACTGTCTCTGCTACCAAGCAAAGTGTGCCGATATCCGATGAGGTGGGAAGTAGATCAACATATTTGAGCAACCACCCCCCCCCCCCCCCCCTCCCCCCAACCCCCGGCTGCCACGGAGGTTTTTTTTTTTTTTTTTTTTTTTTTTTGGGGGGGGGGGTGCTCGAGCACCCCCAGCACCCCCCCTAGATCCGGCCCTGCTCTTAGTCTTACACATATTGAAGGTAGTCATGTCACCCTGCTCTGGTCAGTAGAGACTGCTGTCTTTCCCTGAACTTGTCAACTATGCTTGGCCAGTCATAAATTTCGAGCTCTACAGTCAGACTGCAATCTGCTGTGTACATCTTCCACCCAATTCAATCAGCTGTGTACATCTTCCACCCAATTCAATCAGCTGTGTACATCTTCCACCCAATCCAATCAGCTGTGTACATCTTCCACCCAATCCAGTCACCTGTGTACATCTTCCACCCAATCCAATCAGCTGTGTACATCTTCCACCCAATCCGATCCCAACTGTGTACATCTTCCACCCAATCCAGTCAGCTGTGTACATCTTCCACCCAATCCAATCCCAACTGTGTATATCTTCCATTCAATGGGTTGCCTGGCTCAGTGTCCCTATCCATATGCATTGATATTAAAGGGAGTAAGAGCCTCAACATTTTGGTCACTGAGTCCAACAGTTGAAAATCACAACAGCCTACAAGTATACCTTCTTGCCTGCTGTCCATCCACCCATCTTTCACACAAGTGTCCAACTCTGTAAATGCAGGGAACTGCTCGCTGTGCCTTAATTATTGTGTCCAGTCTGTTTGTAGTGTCTACATTTCTGGGTGTATGGATTCATTGCCTCCATCTGTGACCCTCAGGCTTGGTCACAATGTCAAGGGTTTTCATGACTGACAACAGCCTTACAAAGGGATAAAGGTCAAATACGTGCGTGTTCTACAGATCATGAATCATGAAATGGGGGTGGGTGGGGGGTGTTGATTGTTCAGAGGAAAGCTAGCTTTTAATGGCAGAGATAAATGCTAGTGATTTGCATACCACATCATCCTTAACTGAAGATCATGAGTCACAGGTTTCATGGTCAGTTGGGGCATGGTCAGTTGGGTGATGGGGTGGGATGAGGAATATGTCAGAAAGCATGCAATGGCTGAAGTAAAATCCCAGTGATGTGCATACCCTACCTTTGAACACTGTTAGATGGATTGCCTATTAGTTTTCTTCCATGTGGATGTGGAAAATTAATGCAAGGATTCCTCTTGGCTGAGTGTCTCGGCATCACTCAGACACTAAGACACCAGGAGGTGATGATGTACTGCAGCAGGCTCTATGAGCACTAAAAAGCACAGCTGTCCTGCTGATGAAGAATGTCCTGGCAGCATTACCCGTATGAAGAACTTTGCACCTGTAGTCTCTCTCTCTCTCTCTCTCTCTCTCTCTCTCTCTCTCTCTCTCTCTCTCTCTCTCTCTCTCTCTCTCACACACACACACACACACACACACACACACACACTCACGCAAACATGTGAGTGCTTGCACCTGTCATCATTTGGATTTTTTCTGCTTCGTGCTCATCTTCTGTCTTCGTTTCCATTGTCTCATTTTCTCCTTCCTTCTGTCCCTCCTACTCCTCACCTCTCACCTCTTCTTAACGTTTCCCTCCCCTTCTCCACACACCCTTCATTCTCCCTCCTTCTCCCTCCCCCCTTCTCTCACCATCCCCCCCATGACCCCCTCCCTCTCCTGTCCCCCTCCCCTCTTAAAAACTTCTGTGTCCCCTATCCTGTCTCACTGTCTTATTCTCCCACCTTCCCTTCCCTCCTGCCATCACTTTCTCCATAATCGCATCTCTTTTGTAGCACCCTTCCTCCTCTTTCTCTTCTTTCCCCTTTCTCCTCCCCACCCCCCACCCCCACCCCCCCACCCCCCACCCCAGTCCCGGTCGTGTTCTAGGCTATCTACTTCCTGTGGAAGTCACGCATACAGTGAGTTGTAGGACAGGCTGACAGGGAGGGAGAGACGCACAAAGCCAGCTGACTCACTGCTATTGCAAAGGCAGACAGGCAGACGCACTTGGCTTTGCTTGGCGTTGCTTTGAGGCGAGGTGTGTACTCCACTCCCCATGCAGCAGTCCCAATTCTGGCAGGCACGTTTACAAACACTGTGCCTGCTGAAACCTAACAGACACACTGAGGCAAGCTGCAAAATGTGCTGAACGACACTTAGGCAGCCAGGCTATCAAAAGCACTTACAGGTGGGCTGTGTAGCGTGGAAAATAGTAACCCGTGGAAAACAGTGTCGGAAGTCATCGCAGAGTTATCTGCGAGGGATTTTCTGAAAATTCAACTCTAAAAAGAGACGGCACCCGCCACTCCGCCTGACTGACTTGGCACGCCCGGGGAGTTATGCTAAGATCCGGCCGCGTAAATATATCTGCGTTTTGTGACAAACGTCTTGCTCGGCGGTACTGTACTCCATGCACCTTAACGGTGCGCGTGATTCGGGTGTAATCTTAAGCTAAACGACGTTTATTGGCGCTGCTGAAATGGTCTAAGTCGGAAACATTCGGAACGTCGTTTAGCTTAAGATTACACCCGAATCACGCGCACCGTTAAGGTGCATGGAGTACAGTACCGCCGAGCAAGACGTTTGTCACAAAACGCAGATATATTTACGCGGCCGGATCTTAGCATAACTCCCCGGGCGTGCCAAGTCAGTCAACGGTCGCGTTTTATAAAACCAGACTACAAACAGACTACAGGGAGGTGACTCCCATATTATTTCCGGCAGGGGAGACGGCTTTACACGGGGAAAAACTTTTTTGAACGCTACATCATGTGTTAAACTACACAAATGCACCAAAACCTCGTAAAGCAACTAATGCGTCGTTTGTCGGAATATATTCCATGCGAAGAACAGGTGCAGGAGCGGTAAATTGCATAAAGCACGTCCCTCGCAGATAACTCTGCGATGACTTCCGTCACTGTTTTCCACGGGTTACTATTTTCCACGCTACAGGCTGTCAGGCAGGCAAAATGGAAGGGAAGCGGGTAGGCAGACTGTGTGGTGGCAAGGAACTACACTGGTCCGCAGAAGTTAAGGGCCGGTACGAAAATTTGCTATAGGCCTAAAAGCTGAACGAGTAAATATTGAGTAACCATATACATATGCTCGGAAAGGACATTCATTCTTCTTTATGATCCCGTTACAGATTACAATTATCTTAACTCAGCGTTGCGCAGCTGGGCGTCAAAGTGAGTACCCCCCGAAAATGAACTTGAAAACGACTTTTTCCGTTTCTTAAGTTCAAAAAATAATCAGATGCAACAGTATTTTGTAAAACTAAACGTCAAACGATAGCCCAACCATTTATCTTCATGCGTTTTGAAGAGAAAACAAAAAGGGTGTGTATTTTACGGGCTTTGAAAGTCAGGAGGCGCTGAAACAAAAATTATGAATGGGAAAATATTGGGCTTCTGCATGCACATAAATAACTTATCAAGGTACCTACGTCTTAAATTTTGTTAACTTCGAACCACGGACTGAGCGCATGGACAGAGTTAAACTCAATGTTTACATCTGACAATGTGTAGGGGAAGAGTTGTCTGACTTTAACAAAGCATAAAGAACGAGTCTCTATCATGAAACGAAAAACACATTACCCCAATTTCAAACTGTTGCATCTGATTATTTTTCGAATATAAGAAACGGAAAAAGTCGTTTTGCAAGTTCATTTTCGGGGGGTACTCACTTTGACGCCCAGCTGCGCAACGCTGAGTTAAGATAATTGTAATCTGTAACGGGATCATAAAGAAGAATTAATGTCCTTTCCGAGCATATGTATATGGTTACTCAATATTTACTCGTTCAGCTTTTAGGCCTATAGCAAATTTTCGTACCGGCCCTTAACTTTTGCGGACCAGTGTAGTTAGTAGTGAGGCAGGCAGGTTAATGTGCCGTTGGTGAGCGCATAGTTTGTGCCTATGCGTGCCCCACTTATTTGATTTGGCTGGACTGCAAAGGGAAATTGTCATCTGTCTGAATGAGGTTTCCAATGTTATAGGCTAGATACGAGCGTCTTACATCTATAAGTTGTCTGTCGGGAAGTAGCTTCTCATCAAAGGGTCATTTCACTGTGAGCGCATTGATTTTACTGTTGCTTGTACTAGTATCCCACTAAATCACACTCGTGCCGGAGTATGTTGAAGTGTTTCTAGTCCAGTGGAAGAGAAGGGTGTCTGCGCTTTGTTATACACGAGTTAGCTTGGCTTGATTGGTTCCAGTGAAATGATGACTAATGCTTGAGTAGCATGGATTATACGGACACCAGTGCCTTTGGTAGTAACAGCTTGCTAGCAGCCATCAAACTCAATGGAAGTCCGGTAACTAGGCTGCACTCTGTAGGTGTATTAACCAAATCCTTTCTTCCTGTGTGGACGACGGCGCTAACAATAGACAGGCGACGGTGTTGCTGAGTTTGTTGCAGCTGCTCGGCACAAGCTAGCGACAATTCATGCGTGTAGGTATGACGCGCAATACCTACAAGAAATACACTGTTAAAGACAAATCTCTTCTTGGTACATTCGCTGTTTCTTCAAGTCGAGACTCTCGTGTATTGTTCAAAATTCATACTTTAATTCCCTTTTGACCCATTGGGGTGGGTAGGGGTGGGTGGAGTGTATTTCTCGCCTACTTCTGATTTTGTCACCATTTCCACACTGTAAGGTGTAAAGGTCACGAAGTGCACATCCTAATTTCTATGCGACTGATTTTGTTGACAGTTTAACATTGCCTGTGGTTATGTATCAGGACTGAGATATGAGTTTTGTGTTGATTCCTATGGTTCGGAATGTGGTGTTTGTAAGAAAGGGAATACTTGGAAGTTGGATTGAAAGGCTACAACTAGTACAAGGGCACATAGTACAGGCATTCTTATTCCCTTAGCTTCACCAAAGATGAATAGGCCCCAACCTTCCCCTGTTTGATCTCTCTCTCTCTCTCTCTCTCTCTCTCTCTCTCTCTCTCTCTCTCTCTCTCTCTCTCTCTCTCTCTCTCTCTCTCTCTCTCGTGCTAAATGCCGACTTAGATTGACATGCTGGTGGCAGACATAACGACCTTAGTCCCTCACTAAAGTCATCCATCGGAGCGCGTCTGCGTGGGATAACTCGACTGATTGCCTCTCCCCGGTTCAATGGCGGGATGTGAGGAAATTGATAATTGTCGTCTTGGTAATGTGGTCAGCGAACCACTGCAAATTAACCTCATCTCCGCTGATTGGGGAGTCTCTATTGATCCAGGCTGTAACGAGAGCAACGTGGATGCCTATCAAAATGATCCAGAACTGTGATCAATCCCTGAAAGGGAGGAGGTTAATTATGTTGGCTCTTGCTCTGGGCTGGGGAGGCTGGGGATAGGTGGTAGGGAGAAAGAATAGTGGGCGAGGGGAGTGGAGGGTGGGGGGTAGGCTAAGGGGGAGTGAGAAAGAGGGAGATGGAGGGCAGTGAAGGTTGGTGGTGGAGGTGAAGGTCAAAGGAAACGCACTTTTCCAAAGTGTGAAGAGCCATTACTGACGAGAATGCCCACTTAGGGGGTGTAGACACGTGGAGTCTCGGTGGTGACATAAAGCCTGGCTGCTTTCTCATTTAAAACGCAGCTGCTGAATGCACAAATCTGATTATTGCCTGCCTGTAAAACCGTTATTTTGTGGCTGACAAGAGTGTGTGTGCGTGTGTGTGTGTGTGTGTGTGTGTGTGTGTGTGTGTGTGTGAGAGAGAGAGAAAGAGAGAGAGAGATATGTGGTGTAGGGACACTCTCCCCTGACCTAGCTTGACCGCTCGGTAATCCCCTAGCCTAAACCTTTCAAACGCTAGCTCCAGGGCTGGCCAAGTCTGCTTTGCCCGACGTCTGCATTAGTGTGCCTACAGCTGTTGTGTTTGACCAACATAATATTAAGTGACATTCTTTCAAAATTCTCCTAACAAACTTACAAAGCCTGAATACTTTAGGCAACATCAGTATTTGTGTGTGTGTGTGTGTGTGTGTGTGTGTGTGTGTGTGTGTGTGTGTGTGTTTGTGTGTGTGTGTGTTTGTGTGTGTGTGTGTGTGTGTGTGTGTGTGTGTGTGTGAGAGAGAGAGAGAGAGAGAGAGAGAGAGAGAGAGAGAGAGAGAGAGAGAGAGAGAGAGAGAGAGAGAGAGAGAGAGAGCGAGCGTGCGAGCGTGCATGCAATTATGCACGTGTCCTTGCGTGCGCCTTTTCTACATTGCATGTGGAGGAAATTTGCCGTTTTGATTTATGGTACAAGCTCTCTGAATGCTGCTTGCGTAAAACTGATCAGGAGTGGTCAGCCTTTCCTTACTATTGCTTTACAAACCAGTAGGCCAAGCCGCCATTTGCCTTAGGCCTAGGCTGACTGACGCGCCGTCTGACCCGTGGAAAGAGGGCAGCGTGACCCGCTTGTCGGTGGCGTGCTGGCCTGGCCTCAGGTGACCTCGATAGCCTTCGCTCTACCCTCGCCCTCCCCACCCTTCGTTCCCTCCCACTGCTATGAATTATGTAGGGCTGGTCAGTCAGGCAGCCGGCCAGCACGCAGCCGGTGGAGGAGGGGCAGAGGGTGTTTCCCTCCGTTACTCTCGGAATACTATATAACCTCGCTTCTCAGTGACTCTTCCCCCCCCCCCCCCCCTCTCTCTCTCTCTCTCTCTCTCTCTCTCTCTCTCTCTCTCTCTCTCTCTCTCTCTCTCTTTTACCACATTTGAATATTTTGCCTCAAGGGCTGAATGTAACTGTAAGAAAGGCACTACTGCCTAATTCACTACCCTTGTAAAATTAAGTTCGTTCGTTCGTTCTCTCTCTCTCATCTCCACTCTTCCTCGCTCTCTCTCATCTCCTCTCTTCCTCTCTCTCTCTCTCATCTCCACTCTTCCTCTCTCTCTCTCTCTCTCTCTCTCTCTCTCTCTCTCTGTCTCTCTCTCTCCTCTTGCCTGACTCACACCTTCAACTGCATCCCCTCCTGTTTTTTCCCTCCCCCAATGGCCACCTGCAAGCAGATCATATTGCTCTGGGCAGACGCCGCAAATATCAACTAGCCGCCAGCCCATCATGTAGATGTGTGAGAGTTGCTGGATATAGAGTTACGTGGCCACCAGACTCAGGCTAGACACTGGCTGGCCACTGTCTCGCCCTGTTTACAGGGACCCACACTAACCCACAGGGCTAGACTTCGGCTCGCCGCTCTGGCAAAAAGCGCGCTCTAGCAGGTGAAAAAAGTGACAAGGGGGATTGAAAAATGTAAAACGTATCTCTTTAGGTCGTAGGAAGAATTAAATTTTGGACCGACAGAGGTTTTTTTTTTTGCTTGAAGGGATGTCAATTGATGTGTACATGCTGCTTTCTGAAATGCTAGGGGAAAATTGACAGAATACTATAATCACTCGCTTCCTTCTTAGAAGCAATTTTACCTGAATGTAATGTGAAAGTTTCAATTGTGTGTTCACATTGCTAGTACAATTTACAGCGTTGAAAGTGCAATTTCCGTGAAGAGTATTGTTTGTGAGTTAGTCGTGCCTATGAACACGGCCCTTTTTCTTTGACACCCTTGCACTTTTTGTGTGAGTGGGCGCGCTTTTTGGCACTGAGCTGGCCAGCCTGTCTCTCCTCGCTCTGGCCTCGATCAATACTCGCCCCAGCACGCGACGTCCCGCCCTGGAGTTACTTGATGCTCCTGTCTCCCCTGGCAGACAGCCTGTCCTGTATACATGTAGCCTCTCAGTCTGGCTATAGAGAAACCCGATAGGCTTTGTCAGCGTGGGAGTCTCTCTCTCTCTCTCTCTCTCTCTCTCTCTCTCTTTGCGGTCACTGATTTTTGACAAAATGCTTACCCGGCTGATTGCTTGGTATGACGGGGTAGCCACTATGCATGCGTTTGAATGAAAAATACGTGTACTTATTCACATGGATATGGAACATTACGTTTTTACAAATATTCTGGTGCCGTTCTATTCCACTCTTCTGGCTCTCGCCTTGCGCTATGGTTGAAGGTTGGCAAGCTGTTGGAGCCATTGTACTGCTCCCGTAGCTATCACGTTAATGGTCTGCTTTCTTCTATCCCTTTCTGCCTCCCACCCTTATCTTGCTTGTTAGGGGGAATAATAGTATTTGTCACTTAAAACAAGAAATTACCCTTGTGTGTCACAACTATTTGAAATCATGTTAGTAACACGATCATTCAAAGTACAGGTACAATGCTCTTTAATAGCTATAGATGAAAACATGGACAAAATCTGGTATACATAAATACGCCAATCATTATCTTCAACCGGAAGAAAAAACAACAATCCTCTGAGACCTATCTTCTCCCCCACCCCCACCCCCGCCCCCCTCCTCCTCCTCGCCATCACCACCACAACCACCACCACCACCATGATTTATATCATGATCATCATG
>JAWQFJ010017173.1:90000-102500 GCA_034096865.1 Theodoxus fluviatilis
CTCTATATCCCAAGTGCTTCAAACCACGCCTTTGCTGCTGCTGCTGCTGCTGTTCCTGCTTCTCGTCCTACTCCTCCTTTTTGACTCACATGCGAAGCAAAAGTGAGTCTATGTACTCACCCGTTTCGTCCGTCCTGGCGTCCGAAAACTTTAACGTTGGATTTTTCTCAGAGACTATCAAGTCTATCAATACCAAATGTGGCATGATGGTGTATGATGACAAGGCCTCAAAAAACATACACAATGACTTGACATTGCTTCAAGGTCAAGGTCGCAGGGGCCGTAAATGTTGTCTAAAAACAGCCATTTTCCCCATTTTCTCAATTTTCTCTGAAGTTTTTGAGATTGGATACCTGACCTATATATATGGTATATAGGGCAAAGTAATCCCTATCTTTTGATACCAGTTTGGTTGACCTTGCTTCAAGGTCACCGGAGCTCTTTAAAGTTGAATTGCATACATATTTTGAAGTGACCTTGACCCTGAACTATGGAAGATAACTCTTCCAAACTTCATAACATTGTAGTACACATGTTATACTTTCATCATGAGACACATTTGTTCACATATCATCAAGGTCAAGGTCATTTTGACCCTTATGAAATGTGACCAAAATGGGGTAGTGAACCACTAAAAGTGACTATATCTCATGGTAGAAAGTGCCAGTAAGCACCATTGTGCTTCCTATGTCTTGAATTAACAGCTTTGTGTTGCATGACCTTGGATGACCTTGACCTTGGGTCAAGGTCACATGTATTTTGGTAGGAAAAATGTGTAAAGCATTTCTTAGTTTAGTGTATGATGTCACTGCTAGGTGTAGTTGATTGGCCTTGACCTTGAAGGTCACCTGAAGGTCAAGGTCATGTAAAGGTCAATGTCAAGCATGTGAGTCGTATGGGCTTTGCCCTTCTTGTTGTCTTCATGCTCCTCCTCGTGGTCTTCTCCTTGACCTCTCCTCTCTTCTTCTCTCCTCTCTCCTCTCCTCTCTTCTCTCCTATCTCCTCTCCTCTCTTATCTCCTCTCCTCTCTTCTCTTCTCCTCTCTTCTCCTCTCCTCTCCTTCTCATCCCACTCCCTTCTTCTCCTCGGTGGCCTAATTTTATCTTATTCACTACACGCAGATCCTTTTCTTTTGCAATGCATCCCACCTCACCCCTCTCTCTCTGTCTCTCTCTGTCTCTCTCTGTCTCTGTGTCTGTGCCTTTCTGTCTCTGTGTCTCTCTCTGTCACTCTCTCTGTCACTCTCTCTCTCTCTGTCTATCTCTCTGTCTGTCTGTCTGTCTCTCTCTCTCTCTCTCTCTCTCTCTCTCTCTCTCTCTCTCTCTCTCTCTCTCTCTCTCTCTCTCTCTGTCTCTCTCTCTCTCTCTCTCTCCATTTGTATTGGTGCGCCGAGGCCTACCCATGCAGTTGCTGGACTGAAGCAAGGCACGCGTTGTGTGAACGTGCCTGACATAGGTTGGTTGGATGTCTCTGTGTTTAGCACTGCACAGCTGCAGTACAGATGTGCCTGGCCTTGCATAATTCCCCTGCCTACACTGTCCGAGAATTGGAGTAGCTAACTCTGCCGTAAGCGCTCCAAGGAACAGAGCGCTGTTTTGGCAGTGAGTGTAATTTAATAAATGTGGGTTTTGTGGCTTGCGGGTGGGTGGTGGGTGCGTGGGTCGGTAGGTTGCTTGTACGGTCTCTCTCTCTCTCTCTCTCTCTCTCTCTCTCTCTCTCTCTCTCTCTCTCTCTCTCTCTCCCCAGATGTATGAAACTTGTAGAACTCTAATACATAGAATGAGCTACGTACAAATGCATTGAAATCACCACGCAAGCCCTGCCTGGCCTTGTGTGTAAAAGCACACAAATGTATCACTAAATACATGCATGTTTTTCCTGTAGGAACCCAACAAAAGTTTCATATCATTTTGATTCGCATTTTGAAATGGGACGTTGATCTTTCAATTAGTTCTGATCCCCCCCCCCCTCTCTCTCTCTCGCGCGCGCGCTCTCTAACAGACCCCACAGTCCCAGGTGCCAAGTGAAGGGCAAGGCAGGGTGGAGTGTTTGCTTTGATCTCCTGGGAAGAGGGAAGATGTGTGTACGTGTGCGGACTGGAATAGCTCTAGTGGGAAGGTAGTACGCTTCTCTTGCTGACTCCACGTCCCATAAAGATCCACCTTACTAGGTTCATGGTGGCAGGTAGCCCCCTCTCCCACAGGTAGTTGACCCCCTCCCACCTCCCACTGGTAGTTGACCCCCTCCCACTGGTACTAGCTGCTCCCGCCCCGTCATGTGTACACAGGCTAGGCCACCCTGGATACTATGTAGTTCCAGGGACTGCTGATGTGCTTCGGGTTGCTGTACACCACCTAGTGAACAAGGGAGCTGTGAAAGGAACAAGGAAAACACTAGAGAAGGGAATAAGGAGAGGTTGTCAGGGCTCAGAAGAGCCTCTATAGATTATGGGATAGAGAGTAAGGCAGGGGAAGGGGTTACAGCTGAAAACGGTCGTTGGGTTTGGAGTTGTGAACAACTGAAAGGAATTGGGGAATGGAGAAAGTGGGAGTGGGGGTGGGAGGTGAGGTAGGTAAATGGAGAAGGTTGAGCTTTTTGCTTCCAGGCACTCAATGGACTTCTCGTCTTACCTCTCAAGCATATGTCACACTAGAGAAACCTTTGTGAGCTGCCCCCTTCTTCCTTTACTTGACTTCAGTTCATCCAGAACCTCTCCCTTTGATCTGGAAAGGCCTTTCAAAGGAAGCTTGGATGCGTGAAGTAGTAAATGGGGCTTGGTAATGCCTGTCTCTTCCTGGTCACGTGTGGCTAAGGACAGGGAAGATGTAGTGCGAAATGGGCCACTGCTGTTTGTAACTGGGGGTTGAGGTGGAAGTGGAGGGAAGGATGGTGGTGTTTGTATATTAACATAGTGGTGGTAGAGGAGCAACTGAAAAGGAAGGGAAAGGGGCTGAGTGGAACATAAATTGGCGAGAAGAAGAGAAGGTCAGATAAGGGAAATATGGTGGCTGTCTCTTGTCTACCACAATGGCGTCTGTGGTGGGTGGCGGTGTGTGAAGGACATTATTGAGGGCCGAACTGCCTTGATATTGCCCCGACCATTAACAGGTTGAAAGACCATACACAGGCACACACCTAACTTGACTGCTCTCCTTGCATCCTTTTTTTGTGCGTTGAAGTAGTTCCTTCTCCTACGTTCTACCGTCCAATCCTGAACCAACAGTAGGATTGGAGTTGGTAAGGTCATGGACACTCTATATATGATGTAGTGTCCATGGTAAGGTAGAACTCCGGAGCTTGAATAACAAAAGTTACCCTCCCTGTGTCCAATGAGAAAGATCGCATGACAGGCTGCTGTGAGGAAGACCCAATCGGATCTATCGTCGCTGTTGCAGCTAGCTTTCACACAGCACTTCATTCTCTTGCACGGAGGACGGTATGGTTTGGTTTTTAAGTATGAGAGATCTGTAGCTTGAAGTATTGTAGGACTCGGCATGTGTGTGTTTGTGTGTGTGTGTGTGTGTGTGTGTGCTTCGTGTGTGTGTGTGTGCGCGTGCGTGCGCGTGCGTGTGTGTGTGCACACGCATGTGCGCGTGTGTGTGCTTGATTGAGAAAGAAATGGTGTGGGTGATAGCTAGAAGAAAGGAGTAGGGATAAAGACGTGGAATGAGGGGATGTTTTCACGCCTGGTCGAGAGGGCAGCTGAGAGGACAGCTGCCTTGAATGCTTCCCCTGAGGGTAGGACGCACCTAGAGTCCTCTGTTAATGGGGGCCGGGGTCTTCCCTCCTGACCCATAATATTAGACAGGAAGATCAAAGAGGCCTTCCCCACTAAACAATGGGAACACCCTCCAGAACCCGAAGGTTAGGCACTTTCAGATGGCTCTTGGGGCAGATGTAGGTCAAGGGTTAAGTGCTTTTCAAGGTCCCTGGCAGGGGCTGGTTATCCATTAGACAATAAGAGTTAGGTTAGGGCTAGGGGCTGATGGTAGAGGGGTGGATTCTTAGGAGAGGGGTCTTGCCTAATCTTCTTGCATATAACTATGACTCATGAAGGAAGTAAAATAAAGGATGGAGATGGGTGTTGATGAAAGACTCAGATTGAGGTGATATTTGTAGAGAGGCACATGGCGCTTTATCCCTCCAGGTTTACTGGAAGTCCTACAGACTTTATCTGTCTATCTGTGTGTCTGTCAGTCTGTCTGTCTGTCCCGACTTAACGGCTGATTTCTCAAAAACTACTGGACGGATTTCCTTGACATTTTGCACACTTACTGGAAGTTAGGTCCGATTGAATGAATCAAATTTTCTGAATCGAGGTTTGAAAAGAAAGTGATTTATTTAGGTCGTAAACTCGAAAACACCCCCCTAAAATGTGAATTGACGGAATGGCGAAATGCAAAATGTGTGACGTGATCATTCGACGGCGAATAACGTGACGTAAACGGCTGATATCTCACAAACTACTGCACGGATTTCCTTGACATTTTGCACTTACTGGAAGTTAGGTCCGATTGAATGTATCAAATTTTCAGAATCGAGGTTTGAAAAGAAAGTGATTTATTTAGGTCGTAAACTCGAAAACGCCCCCCCCCCCCCCCCCCCCCCCCCCCCCCTCCCCCTAAAATGTCAGTTGACGGAATGGCAAAATGCGTGGCCATTTAATGGCAGTGAATCGATATTAAACTTGGCAAAAATAGACCTTGAGGATCCTAAAATGTACAAGACCACTCAAATTTCATGAACTATCGTCCATTTGTCTACAATTTACAGTGCAAAATACGAACCAAGGCGGTTTACGGAAAAAAACATTATAAATGCATTACAAACACTCGCTCATATCAGTTCTCCAATGGCACATTTGGTAGAGCGTTGGAGTCTTGGTCATGCGTGACCAGGTTCGATTCTGCGCTTAAACTTTTTTTTCTTCTCTTTTTTCGAGAGGTTGTGGGTTCGAACCCGACCTGGATTTTTGTGTTTGTGTGCGTGTGTGTTTTTTCCCCCTCTTTTCTCGAGAGTTTGCGGGTTCGAACCCAATCTTCTTCTTTTTTAAATGCCAAAACCTGGAGGTTCAGCGCCAGCGGTTTTTATCAACTTGATGCCCGGAAAACGTGTTGCGTGTTTCTCTGTTGATTTTCTCAAAGTTGAGAGACAATGCCTGGAAGTACCCTCATCCATGCACATGCCCGTGTGTAAATAAGATGCCCGTGAGTGTGCGTGCATGTACGTTGTATGTTCACTGCCATAAGCTTTATTTCCCGACAGTTCCAAGCAATCTAGCGAGGGGGAGCGAAGTCCAATAAGTGGAACTTGCGGTAATGATGAGTCGTATAGTTGTGTGCCAGATGTTTCCCATTACTCCTGGATGCTGGTAGCATGGTACGCAGTGGACCAGTCGTGCTGAAGCCATGCAACACAAAAACTTCCCCGCACAAGGCGAGGGCAGCAATGGACGCCGGCTCTGACTGCACGAGTGTGGTATGCCTTTGAAGGCGGCCGTGAGCTGCGTGCTTGGTGTGCGAGAGAAAGAAAGGGAAAAGAATGACCCACTCTGTCGCTCTCAAAAGACAAAAGAAAACGTCTGACCTGCCCTCCAGGAGAGAAAAAGTGCCATTCTGGATGAAGTCTCTTGCGGGGCACCCTGTCCTAGCTCGGTGTTAAGAATACTTGCTTTAGTGTGAGCGACCTCTATAGTATTAGGGTCTGCAACGAAGCTGGTAATCAGGAGTATTTGCCGCTGGTGCTCTTTCGCGCGGAGAAACCAAAGAGTGGTCTCTGGTCAGTACAAATTGGCTTCAGAACGCAGTGACAGAGTACCAAGAGGTTCCAACAGCTATGTAGTGCCTACTGCAGGTTTCCCCTTCCTCCTCCTCCTCTCTTTCCACCCTATGACGAGGCTGTCAGTCAGCACCAGGATGGCTTTGTCCTAGTGGCAACCTTGGCTCCAAGTGGGTGGCCCCCTGTCTGACTCCCCGTCTGTCCCCTCCACCGCTTGTTTTGCTGCCACACTACAACGCTACTGTTGCAGTTGGGCTCTTTGTTGTCCACAGGAAGTAGTGGTGAGAGGAAAAACAGGGCAGTTGGCAGACGGACGACTAATGGATGGGGATTGAGAAAACAAACAAACAAACATACACAGCAACGCATATAATATGCATGCACAGCAATGCATGCAAGCATGCTTACATACACATGAGCACCTATAAGCATGGGTAAACATGGCCACTCACTAGTACCCGCACACACGCACCTACATGCACACTTCAAACACACATGCACATAAGCATACATGTTTGTATGTGCATATATACCATATACACACATACAGTACAGAGGCACGCATTTACGTCCTTGAGCTACCATGCATGCCTACACAAACACGAATGCATGCATGCACACACACACATGCACACACACACACACACACACACACACAAACTCGCACACACACGCGCACACACACACACACACACACACACACACACACACACACACAAACACACACAAACACTCACACACACACACACACGCGCACACACACACATACACACAGATACGCACACACACACACACACACACACACACACACACACACACAAACACACACACACACACACACAAACTACACCTGCTATTTGGCACACATACGGCCTGGGTGTGAACCCTCTGAAACTGGTAGCAGTCAGTCAATGAGAAGTTTGGATAAAAGAAGAAAAAAACTACAGGGAAATTAGAGCTGCAAAGCTGAAGTTGTCGCTCTAAGCATGCATGCGCACACAAATGCAAGACATATTATGTGGATGCATACTTACAATGAGCATGTCCTGAAAGGAAGGCCTGAATGCTTTCGCGTTTCCATGGCAACGGGCACTGAGTGGGATGGGGTTGCAAGGGAGAGCAGGAAGGAAGGAGGAAGGACAGGAGAGCTGAAGTCTTCTCTGCAGAGAGTGGACACATCTCATTTTGAGAGACAAGGTGGTTCCTTCTGGCTGAGTTGACTGGTACTTGCTGTTCCAGTCTCTGTTGCTTTTCTTGTCAGATGTCCTCTCCAGCTTCTCTGTTCTGTGTCTGGCTGGCTTAGGCCTCCTGCCAACTCCCACGAAGTAATCTGCATGCATCTCAATCAGTAGGAGTGGGGACGTGAGAGTATGTGTGGGATGCATGATTGTAGATTTGGATAAGCTGTCGGTGCACAAGTGTACAAATTCACAGGTAGATCATGTAGAGCACCTGGAGTACTATCCGTGTGTGAATGAGTGTGTTCTGATGCCTCAGTACTGCATCAACAGTCGGCTCAGCTTCCTCCAGTCCTGTGTGATGGATTGCCACTTTGCACGCAGGATTTTCCAGAGACCACTTTGTCTGCAGAAATGACATTGATTGCATTCTGCTACACCTCGCCCTCTGTAAATGTGTAATAGAAAAAAAACATTGAAGAGAATGCATATTGTTTCATGAAATGTGTTATGCACTTAACTAGTTACTGTTCAGATGAATGAATAAATGCCATAAGTGGGTCCTCGTGACATCACTCTTCAGTCTTGGAAGCTGCGCAGTCGAGTTGCTGTACATGGTGTTCCCTGGGTTGCATGGTGGGTGGGTGGAGATGTGGTGAGGTGAATGTACTGACTCGCTATGCATGGGCAGCCTTCCACCTCTGCAAAACAAATGTCTGACTGTGTGAGAGGCACTGTGCTTGTCAGCATGTCATACTCTGCACCAAACGCAATCCTCAGCACCAGCCACTAAAACTTGTGACTGTGCCAGATGCTGTACTGTTTGCAACAGTGAATGCCACACTAAAGGACAATCCAGCCATGTGTTAGATGCTGTACTGTTTGCAACAGTGAATGCCACACTGGAGGACAGTCCAGCCATGTGTTAGATGCTGTACTGATTGCAACAGTGAATGCCACACTAGAGAACAGTCCAGCCATGTGTTAGATGTGTGTCTGTGCATGGACATTACATCTATATTGGATCCATGGTCTGTGTGAGAGGTTGTCGAATCCGCTCAGGTCGTTCTCATCTCAGCACACAACAAGGACGTTGAAACAGCAGACGGTCCACTCAATCACGTGCTCACCCGCCGTGTTTATGCACCAGCCAGCCAGTCAGGCAGCAGCGCAGATTTGCAAGTGATGTAACTGCCCTCTATGCCTGTCTGTCTGCCTGTCTGCTTGCCTGTCTGCCTGTGTGCCTGTGTGTCTGCCTGTATGTCCGCCTGCCTGCCTGTCTGCCTGTCTACCTGCCTGTCTGCCTGTGTGTCTGCCTGTGTGTCCGCCTGTCATCATGTCTGCCTGTCTGCCTGCCTGTCTGTCTGTCTGTCCGTCCGTCCGTCCGTCCATCCACCAGCCTGCCTGCCTGTGAGTCTGTCTGCCTGTGCGTCTATCTGTGCGTCTGAGTGCCTGCCTGCCTCCCCCCTCTCTCTCTATCTCTTTCTCTCTTGCTCTCTCTCTTTCTCTCTCTCTTCCTCTTTCACACACACACATGCATGCACACGCACGCACGCACGCACGCACGCACGCACGCACGCACACACGCACGCACGCACACGCACTCACACACCTATGCACACACACATACCTCTACACACACACATATGCAGACATGTGATACAGATACACAGACAGACTCCACATGTGTAACTGATCAACATAGCCTAGCACACCTCGTTTGTCTTTAGGCAAATGCCACACAGCTCTCAGAGGTTATGCTGGAAGAGCAGTACTGTACTGTGCAGGCACTTAAAGTACAACACACACACACACACACACACACACACACACACACACACACACACACACACACACACACACGCCATTATTGTTTCCTTTTTGCCTCTTATTGCCTTAACAGTAACTCCCTGTGCCCCCCCCCCCCCCCCCCCCCCTCTCTCTCCTCTCTCCCTCATCTGTAGAAAGTTCTCGCCCTTAGCCATTTTGAGACTCCCTGGTATTCTCGCTGCCTCTCCAGAGAAGATGGAGAAGTGCTAAGGGCTTGCACTTCCAGTATGGCTATTGATTGGAGGAGGTCGGTTACTAGATAGCTGGCTCTTGGTCTGTATGTGCAGTGTATATATAAATATATATACATGGAACAGGGACTTGGAGAGGATATGTCTACTGTGGAAGTTTTCCAACAAGCACTGTGTGAACTCTTCAACCCAGCAGTATTGTTCATTTTTCCACCCCTGAATTCAGTTGTTTCTCCTTATTCCATGGTTTTTAGTAATGACACAATGCATTGAAATGCGTTAAATGACTTGGCAAAGTTGATCTGAATGTTCCCTTCTCTTATCACTACAAGTATATATTTGGAGAAGGAAGATGTGAAGAAGAAGAGGAAAAAATAATTTGTGAGAGAGAGAGAGGAAGGGGGGAGAGAGAGAGAGAAAGGGAGAGAGAGAGAGAGAGAGAGAGAGAGAGAGAGAGAGAGAGAGAGAGAGAGAGAGAGAGGAGAGAGAGAGAGGAGAGAGAGAGAGAGGAGAGAGGAGAGAGAGAGAGAGAGGGGGGGGGAGGGAGGAGAGATGAGAGAGAGAGAGAAGAGAGAGAGAGGAGAGAGAGAGATGAGGAGGAGGAGGGGGGGGGGGGGGGAGGGGAGGGAGGGAGAGAGAGAGAGAGAGAGAGAGAGAGAGAGAGAGAGAGAGAGAGAGAGGGGGGGGGAGGGGGGGAGGGGGAGGGAGGGAGAGGGAGGGAGGGAGGGAGGGAGGGAGGGAGGGAGGGAGGGAGAGAGAGAGAGAGAGAGAGAGAGAGAGAGAGAGAGAGAGAGAGAGAGAGAGAGAGAGAGAGAGAGAGTTTAAAAAACAAAAAGATAATCGTTGTGCCAATCTCATAGCAGAATTTGATGACATGTTCCTGAGTTAACTGCTCAAATGCACATGTTAAACACTGTGCCTCTGTGCCTCTATAAACCGTCATTGGAATTACCCTGGCATTGCTTTTGGCTTGCAGAGTCCAGACAGGGATTGCCTGGACGGGAAGCGCCACAAGATGACTCCCTCACCTGGGATGCCCCACTGGGGAGAGGAGCGCACGCCAGGACAGAGGATCCTGTCTGCCTTCCAGCCCTGGTCCCCCCACATCCTGGCTTCCATCAAGGACCCCAAGCTCATCCCTGCACCACCGGCCATCATGAGGGAGGGGTGAGTGCTGGAGAGGGATGGGGGTGGAAGTACAAAAAGTAAAGGGGTGGGGGGTGGAGATGGTGCCGAGATGGAATATTGGTGGTGGTTGCGGCTGCGTTGGGGCATTGGGGTGGGGGATAGTTGGCTGTTAAGTGGTGGATGTGGGACAGGTGGCATTGTACTACAAATTGTAGTGTATACATGCAAACATTTGAGCATGCAAGAATGCACAGACATACACACAGAGATGTGTACTCTCTCTCTCTCTCTCTCTCTCTCTCTCTCTCTCTCTCTCTCTCTCTCTCTCTCTTTCTCTCTCTCTCTCCTGTCTCTCTCTCTCTCTCTCCTGTCTCTCTCTCTCTCCTGTCTCTCTCTCTCTCTCCTGTCTCTCTCTCTCTCTCTCTCTCCTGTCTCTCCTCTCTCTCTCTGTCTTTCCTCTCTCTCTCTCTCTCTCTCTCTCTCTCTCTCTCTCTCTCGTGATTGGCTGAAATAAATGAATTAATGAATCAATCAATCTCTCTTTCCCCCATCCATGCACCACCCACGCACACATGTGCACACACATGGTAACATGGGGACACATTGAGAAAAAAATGCAAGACCAGATTGTAAATGTCATTACTATGTAATCACATTATTCTCCACTAGAGAGAGAAATGCAGAGGAAGAGAGAGTCTTCACACGTCAGTGCCTCAATGCATTCTGTTTATGTATTGATTTTGGAACATTGGACAGCAGACCAAAGGTGTGGAATGACAATTGGAAGGCAAAGAAAGTCCTATGAGGACTGGAATGGAATTAACGGAAGGACCAGCCACTTGCAATAGTCTCAGTAATAATTGATAGAGCAGGCTAACATAATTACACCCACTGGGCCAGAGAGAGAGAGAGAGAGAGAGAGAGAGAGAGACGGAGACGGACATACAGACAGACAGACGGAGAGAGACACGGAGACAGACAGACAGACAGATGCACACACAGCCAGCCAGCGAGCCAGCCAGCCTGCCAGACAGACACACCAATGACCAACAGAGACTGACAGACAAAGAAAGCGTGTGCATGCTCTTTGCTATTTGAGTGTGCCTCTCTCCTCCTGTCTGTTTCTTTGCTTGTTTCTGTATCAAGGTATTAGTCTGAACCGGTCTCCTTCCCTCTCTCCCCCCATCACCCCCACCCTCTCAACCCCAACCCCACCTCTCTGTCTCTCTCTCTCTCTCTCTCTCTCTCTCTCTCTCTCTCTCTCTCTCTCTCTCTCTCTCTCTCTCTCCTTCTCTCTGTTTCTTTGTGTCTGTATCAACCTATCAGTCTGAATCTATCTCCTTCCCTCTCCTCCTGTCCCCCCATCACCCCCACCCTCCCAACCCCAACCCCACCTCTCTATCTCTCTCTCCTATTGTCTCAGTCACTGAGGGTCTCTTCCACATAATTGTATTTGCTGACACTTTGCCAGGTGAAGACTGGGGAGTAGTGAGGGAGGGAGTAGAGGGAGGGAGTAGAATGATGTCTGGAATGGAGATCCAGTGGGAGACAACCCTCATGCACGATGAAGAGGCTGCCTGTAATGAGGCGTCTGCTATTTGCTGCCTTTCTAATGTGTAGCTTGTTCCTCCTCCTCCGATCTCTCTATCGCTAGACTTCTTGCAGCTCACACTGCCTCCCACATCTCCTTGGCAAAGCCATTTCTCTGCCCACCCGATGTTTCTATCCTCGTGCTGCTGTGATGATTAGTAGCTCTTCCAGTATCCTTCAAGGCATGTGCTGTGGGGCTATTTTCATCACTTTCTTTTCTGATTCATTTCCTGTTTCATTTCATTAGAATCTTTCCTGTTAATTTCACTCAATTTCCCCGTACTCCTTACTGAATTAACGGCTTTTATCCTGTCTTCTTTCTCTCTCCTCTCGTGCTTTCTGTGCATATGTTACAGCTCATTTCCATCATGCAGTGAAGCGGACCAAGTGGTCCACACTAGCACTTATGCAAATGGGATGATGAAAGGATTCAACCGTCCTCAGATTATGAGATTCTGCAGTGTGGTGCAAGCATGGACTGCTGCGTGTTTCAGATTCCCAGGCATCCGACCTGCTTACCTCAAGACAGGACCCCCTGTTCTGCAGAACCCAGAGAGAGTCATCCCATACTCTGAGTCAGAAAGGTGAGTCAGTTCCTCCTCTCCTGCGGACACATGCAATGCCTGCTGTCGTCAGAATGTCTGCCGGAGAAATTTAAGTACGTTCACATTTGAAGTGCATCTTTGTCTTATATTCTCTGGCTCTTCTGCGACCTCCTGCAGCACCTGTTCCTTCTCCAGTTGATGCTCTTTTGCTTCTGCTACTTCTCTCCACCCTCCTCCTCCTCCTCCTCCTCCTCCTCCTC